>JABUQX010079020.1:0-27500 GCA_015478945.1 Trachelipus rathkii | reverse complement strand
CATTTAAATAAAAGTATGAATCTCTCTCTCTCTCTCTCTCTCTCTCTCTCTCTCTCTCTCTCTCTCTCTCTCTCTCTCTCTCTCTCTCTCTCTCTCTCTCTCTCTCTCTCTCTCTCTCTCTCTCTCTCTCTCTCTCTCTCTCTCTCTCTCTCTCTCTCTCACTCTCTCTCTCTCTCTCTCTCTCTCTCTCTCTCTCTCTCTCTCTCATCACTCTCTCTCTCTCTCTCTCTCTCTCTCTCTCTCTCTCTCTCTCTCTCTCTCTCTCTCTCTCTCTCTCTCTCTCTCTCTCTCTCTCTCTCTCTCTCTCTGTGTCTTTCGTCTGTCTTTCTGTCTCTCTCTCTCTCTCTCTCTCTCTCTCTCTCTCTCTCTCTCTCTCTCTCTCTCTCTCTCTCTCTCTCTCTCTCTCTCTCTCTCTCTCTCTCTCTCTCTCTCTCTCTCTCTCTCTCTCTCTCTCTCTCTCTCTCTCTCTCTCTCTCTGCTCTCTCTCTCTCTCTCTCTCTCTCTCTCTCTCTCTCTGCTCTCTCTCTCTCTCTCTCTCTCTCTCTCTCTCTCTCTCTCTCTCTCTCTCTCTCTCTCTCTCTCTCTCTCTCTCTCTCTCTCTCTCTCTCTCTCTCTCTCTCTCTGTCTCTATATATATATTTATATATATATATATATATATATATATATATATAATATATATATATCCTCCTCTGCTCCTCTCTCTCTCTCTCTCTCTCTCTCTCTCTCTCTCTCTCTATACTATCTCTCTCTCTCTCTCTCTCTCTCTCTCTCTCTCTCTCTCTCAAAACTTTTTCTAAAAATTACAAGAACATAGCAAAAAATAGCTAGGAGTTTATTGCTTTTTTAGTTTAATTTTTTTTATTGGGTGGGCTTTTTTGTTGCCATCCCTGTCATGTTGCTATAAGCTGTTTTATAATAAAAATTTGCTTATTATGAAATGCGGATCTATTAACAAAATGTTACATCACTAATTACATAATAAGATTTGGAGCTTTTCCTAACGATCATTTTTACTCTTAATATACACAAAGATACAACCATAACTACTTTTGAACAGACATACTGGTTTGAAAACCAAAATCAAAGAGGATCTGTAGAATGAGATTGGATATTATAATGTTTAAAATATTATTTAAGAATTGTTTCATTTAAAAAAAAAATTATTTTAAATATGCACTACTATTTAAGATAATATAAGCTAAACCCATGGGTAAGTAAATGTTTTGGTAGGTAAATGTTTTGGTAGGCAAGTCAAATATTTTTTTTTTCTAAAATTTGACGGACACTACTATTACTTTTCCCCCAAGTTGGTGACATTAAGGTGTTTAATTATTCAATATTTAAGTAAATTACATGTATTATGGGTAACGAGTTTCTAATAAAAAAAATTAAATGCATCAAATATATACATCAGAATTAATAAAAAATACGTTATTAAATTGGGATATACAGTATGTACATTATTATTAGCGAATTCTTGAAGTAAATAATTCTTCAGATTTAAAAAAAAATAAAATTCTCTAGCAAGATGCAATTTTTTTTGCCAACCCTATTTAAAATGTGTTGTTTAAAAAGAAAAAGATTGTATATATGGAGATATCAAAGAGGAAATGCGAATTCAAACTGTTTATATTTCAAAATACAAAACAAAATAATGTAATAATATGGGGGCAAAGATTAGAGTATATGCATGTAGATAGAAAGACAAAGAACATAAGATACTCATGTGTATTATATCTAGTTCACCAGATTGTTTCAGTTCTTGAAATAGTAGTTGTAATAATAATAATAATAATAATAATAATAATAATAATAATAATAATAATAATAATAATAATAATAATAATAATAATAATAATAATAATAATAATAACAAAAGCTATAAACTCATTTTTAGAATTGTAAATATCCTTGTAAAAAAATATAAGGAGAATTCTGTTGGAGGTACTGTAATGATAGCAATAAGCTATATCAGATTGGATTTCTTCTGAATTTGAACAAGAAAAAATCAAAGTGACACAGAAAAGAAATTTCAACCAGTGTTAAAATTTAAGTAGTGTGTTTTTGTAAGGTATTACTTTACATACACATCTTTATGATGATAAACCAACTGCAGTTCTCAAACAACTTCCCATACATCTCAAACTCTGCCCATTCATTAAAAGCACCTTCCACAGCATGTTCATGTGATATACATAAACATTGTAACATTAAAGGATGCTTAAAGCTACCTATAAAAGAGCCAATTAAGGAGATTATATATAATTTTTTTTTAAATTTACGGCTCCTCTAGTGAGCAATGGCTGAAGGGGTACCAAATTCCATCAAAATTAAGGGAAATTCCAAAGCCAGTCCAATTCAAAGGTTGACATCCCAATATATATAGTGTGCAAGTCAAGGGTAGTTGAAATAATAGATAAAGGATGTATGTGCGAGACTTTAAAAGTGGAGTATATGTAAGATTGAGCATAGTGGTTAAGTGTGGGGTCAGAGAGAGTTGGACAGAGGAAAGATAGAGACTGGAGAGAGTAAGTAAGAGCAGGAGAGTTGATAAGATGAAAGGTCCTAGACTCCTCCTATTTAAGGAGAGCAGTGAGCAGAACCACTCCAAAAGTGTGAGACATACTTCATACAGGGTCAAACAACACCCCTAAAATAAGCAAGCAACTGAATTGGCATGAAGAAATTTTGAAGGCGCCTCAGTACACTCAACCTCTTAGAAGATTGTTTATAAAGGAAAGTAATGTAATCCTTTCAATTAGTTCGCAAGAGAAAGAAACACCAAGAATATTAAGGACAGACAAAGATTTAAGCAGTGTGTTTTCGAAGATAATGTAGTTGTGTGGAAGATTAGTTCGAGCAGTAAGATAAAGGAACTGAGTTTTTGAGTTATCAAAAACAACCATGTTCTCAATAAGAGAGAAGGATAAATATTGAAGGGGGGGAAGCTTAGAAATCAAAGCTTTGTGCCAGCATTTGTTGAAGGCTTTCAATATGTCTAGTGCCACAGCAGAAGATTCTCTGAAATGCCAAATGGCTGGGGATAAAAAAACAGAGAAGAGAAAGAAGATCGCCAGTAGATCGTTTCTTAAGAAAGCCATGCTGGCGATCAGAGGTAAGATTTAAAGAATTAAGAGGTTTAAAAATCTTCTAGCTAAGAAAAAAAGTAAAAAAAAACTTTACTAAAAACGGAGGTTAATGAAATAGGATAGTAGTTTGCCGGTTGAGAGGGATCCTCTTTTTTCATCACAGACTGAATAAGAGCACAATTCGAACAGGAAGGGAAGGTCAAAGTAGATAGACGAAGACAAAACAATTTTACTAATGTAAGGTGCAAGTTCAGAAGCACAAGTTTTGAGAACCACAGGAGGAATATGATGAGAACCATACGCCTTCTTGATAACAAGTTCATAGCAGAAAAAATGTCTTTAAAAGAAATTATAATGTTAGGTTTAAATGAGTTGGAGGGAGGTGAATAAGGAGGAATAGCTCTAGAATCGTCTAAGGTGGAATTAGAAGCAAAATTTTGAGTGGAAGGTAAAAAGGCAGGTCAAAGAAAATAAATGAAATAGTTTACCAATGAAGGGTGCAAGCCCAGAAGCACAAGTTTTGAGAACCGCAGGAGGAATACCATGAGAACTGTACACCTTCTTAGTGGTAAGCTCAGAGATCGTGAAAATAACACCTTTAGAAGAAATTACAAGGAGGAATAGTACTGGAATCGTCTAAGATGGAATTATATATATGCAAAGGTTTGAGTGAAAGGTAAAACGGTAGTCATGCCATTGGCAGATACTGGAGGAGGGAAAGTGGAAGAAGCGAAGTAAGAGTAAACATTTTATGTAAAATGCCAAAAAGGACTAGAGGAAGAGAAATTGGAAAGATTATTTCATTTTTACAGAGAAGTTTTTTGTCATTTTGCACAATTATCCTAAATACATATATATAAGTTGTATGAGCTTCCTGACTTTGAAGATGACAAGACTTCCCGAAGGCAGCGTCTCTGTGGCGAATAACTGAGAACAAGCAGAGTTAAACTAAGGTTTAGTTGATGGAAAAGAATATGGAATGCACGTCTGAAAGAATCACCTCACTAACACGCTCAGCACACTCCGAGGGGCCCCTCCCACTGAACCAGTAGTCAATTCTATGGGAAATCAAAGAAGTATGACAACAAGTCTGACCAGTTAGCAGCACTGAAGTGTCAAAAACGTTTCGTTGCCATAAGGAAAGACTTGAAGATATAGAAGAAGATACAAAGAATGTTATCTGAGAAACCCAAAGAAGGGAAGAGTTTAACAGAATAAGGAGACGGATTAGAAGTTAAGAAAAGGTCTAGAATGCTGGGTACTTCTCCAATTAGATCAAGGGTATGAGTAGGTCGCTGCCCCAACTGCACGAGATCCTTCTGGATAGAGAAATTGTAGGCAAGTTCACAGCTGTATCTTGAGAATTAGAAGAAACCCACTGGAGAGGGGCGAACATTGAAATCACCAAGATTGATGATTTCAGAGAAAGGATGAAAGAGAATGTTCTCTACTTTGGAGCTTAGATAGTCGAAGAATTTTGGATAGTCAGTAGAGCTAGGGGGGGGGACATATACAGAACAGATGAAATTAGTAGTAGATTGACGGGATAGCTTAAGCCATAAGGCAGAAAATTTGAAAGACTCCAAATCAGAGACAAGAGAATAAACAACGTTATTAAGCACAAGTTGCCTTTGGCAGAATATTGAAGATAGAGACTAAGAGGAAACAGAGTAGGGTTTGCAATTGAAATGCTCAAGCACCTGAGTTTCTGCAAAGAATAAAATATATTTAAATTTTTTTTTCTCTCCTCTGGTGGGCAAAAGCCGAAAGCCAGCCAAATTCCACTAGAGTTGAGGGAAAGTTTCCAAGAATGAGCCAATTTATATATAAAGGCTGACATGCCCCAATACACACGTTTAAAAGAGTGTAAGTCAAAGTTAGTTAGGAAAATAGGTAAAAGGAGTGTGTTCTAGTCTTTACCAGTGGAGTACATGTAAGATTGACCATAATGGTTAAGTCTGAGATCAGAGAGTTGGATAGAGAAAGGATGAGACTGTACAGAAAGTCATGTAACATGAACCCTTCTCAATGGAGGAGGTATGCGACTGGAGAGTTTAAAAGAGCAGTGTCTATTGTAATAGTGATAGAATAATTCATTGGCTAGAGGGACTGGAGGAGATAGTTAGTGAGAGCAGGAAAGTTGATAAGACAAAAAGCTCTAGACTCCACCTATTCAAGGAGAGCTGTATGAGTGGAACCACCCCAGTTGTGTGAGAAATACTTTATGCAGGGCGAATGATACCCCTATAAAGAGCAAGCAATTGGGGTGGCATGAAGAAATTCTGAAGGCATATTAGAACACCCAACCTCTTAGAAGTTTGCTTTTGAGGTATTGAAAACAGTCTTGTTTTCAATTGCTCCAATTAGAAATTCAAGACAGATCAGAGGTTTGCTAATCCAAGGATGCCCTTCTTGCACAAGCTAATTGCTGTTGGTAAGTGTGATAATAAGCATGGGAGTAGATAGGTGAAAAAGTGATATATAAATAACACTTCTATATATATAAAATATATATAGGTATTATATAAATAATTATATATATATATATATTATATTATATATATATATATATAATATAGAGAGAGAGAAGGAGAGAGAGGAGATAGGTTACTTTTTTCTTGTTATCTTAGGTGAGATTATTTTTTTGTTACGTTTGGTTATGAAAATTATGTAAGGTTATGTTCGATTATTTTTGAATTGTTACTTTAGTATTATAGTAGTAATATGTATTAGATTATTTTTGACTTTTTAAGGTATGAGAGTATAGGTTACGGTTAGGTGTAGGTGTTAGTATATGGTTAGGTTAGGTTTAGGTTAAGGTTTAGGTTAGGTTTAGTTTTAGGTAGGTTAGGTTAGGTTAGAGTTAGGTTTAGGTTTAGGTTAGTTTAGGTTAGGTAAGTAGTTTTATTATAATAGGTAGTTTAGGATTAGAATCAGGAGTAAAACTTATATAATTTTTATGATATCATTTTCTTCAGGTATGTACGAATCCTATTCTCGATAGCTGATGCAAAGTATTGCTATTGCATTTAAAGATAAAATCTAAACCTGGGAAAGTATAATATGTAAAAGATTGTTTGGAGTTCATATAAAAAAATATTGAGAAGTTCATGAGTTGGTACAATTTATATCCATTAATTATATTACCATGAAAAATAAATCCAAAAATTCTATAGATAAGTGATAATATATATATAATATAATATAATATATATATTATATATATATTTATATATATATATATTATATATATAATAATATAATATATATCATATATAATATATATATTATTATTAAATATTTAGTATATATAATATATAGCCAAAACTAAAAAAGTTTACCTCCGTCATGAATATCTCGAAAACTAAGATAAGTACAAATTATTTTAGATATAACATATATGGAATTCGTCTTCTTTAGGTTAAGTTCATTCTGAAAACAAAAATTACTTTTTTTTTTTGATTTTTTTATTAATATCTACCAAAACTAACGATAGTAGAAAGATACAAGAAAACTGATAACAACTATGGAATCAGCGTATGAACTTTTTTTTGAGGGGTGCTCGAGGCCGACGCGTTTAGATCCGACAGGGAACACAGGGGGGGGTTAACGTTTTCCATACCCCGTAGGGGAGGCGGCGGAGGAACCCCCGCGACACCCATAATACCAAAGAGCGGGGGTAATCGGAGACCTCCCCGGAGGGGGAAATAGTTCCTACCCTGTCGTCCCCTAGGGTTAGCCGATGAGAACCCGACTCTTTGCCATCTTTGCGGGTTTTACCCTATGGTGTGGGTATTCTTTTAGTTAAAAAAAAAAATTCTTTTGTTCATACATATTTCAATAGAACATTTCTAAAATATTGTATTAGTAGGTTGTACTTTTCGTAGTTTTGGAGATAAAAAATATATAAAATAAAAAAAAAAAATAAAAAAATATTTTTTGTCATTTTCTCATACAAAATTCATTCGCTGATAATCCATATTATGTTATCATAAATTTTCTTATGTACCTATCTTAGTTTTCGATGAAATATCATTGCGAAGTAATCTTTCTTTAGTTTTCACCTATATATAATATATTATATATATATATATATATATATATATATATATATCATATAGATATAATATTATATAATATAAGTTTAGTAAGTATTCAATTTTACGAGGCTTAGTTAATAAAAAACTGCCCAAATATATCATCACATTTCTTAAAATACAAATCCACAAGAAACACGCTTTGTAATTTCCAAAATTTAAATTAAAGAACTTTGCATATATTTGCAGTTTTTATTATTAACTAAGGCCTCCTAACTTTGTCTCTGATACTAATATATATTATATACTTCTCATTACCATTATCATATATCATAGACATATTAATATATTATATTAATATATTATTATATTAATTATATTTTTCATTTAAGATAAGAGTTATCAATTTATATATAAAAAATATGATTTTGTTATTTAAATATTGTGATGTGTGTGTGTGTGTGTAAATTGACTGTTCTAATTTATCCTTATATATACATTTTACTAATGTTCAGGAGTAAAGAATGGATTTCGTATATGTAATTTATTTTCTCAGTAAATAAATAGAAAAGAAATTCAAGGATTAAACTGTCGATTTTCTTCCTCATTTTATCGATATATATGTTTGATTTTCACAAAGTGTATTTTTTCTTATATAACATGGAATATCGCAAAGCGCATATCTCCTCAAACTCTACCTTAAATCCAAGAAATCAATTATCTCTGTTAACTCAAGAAGTAAGGAATTAGAGTCATATATATTTTAACCGAAGTGAGTTCTTTTATTTTTAACTCCTAAGCTCCTTGTTCATGAAGGGGAGAAATGAAGAGGAACTAGAAAGATTATAATACTTGCTCTCTCTCTCTCTCTCTCTCTCTCTCTTCACTCTCCTCACTCTCCTCTCTCTCTGCTCTCTCTTGAACTAAATAAGGTAGGGATATATAATATATATATTATAGTATAGTATATATATTAAAGTGATAGTAGTAAATATGTCATATATACTACTATATATATATATATTATATATATATTTATATATATAAATAAATAAATATATTATAATATTTTATATATATATTTATTATAATATATATATAATATATATTATATATATTTTATGATATATTATCCCGTATATATTATACTATAAATAGGTATCTATAGGTATATATTATATATATAGAAGAGGTGTAAGAGATAAGAGAGGAGAGAGAAGAGAGAGACGACGAGAGAGAGAGAGAGAGAGAGAGAGGAGAGAGAGAGAGAGAGAGAGAGAGGAGAGACAGACAGACAGGACAGATCCAGACAGACAGAACGACAGGAACAGTACAGCAGAGCAGACAGACAGCAGACAGACAGACAATGAGATTGAGTAAGCCAGGGAAAGTAAACATAAAATATCAAACTCACATTCCAAAAGCCATTTTCCAAGAACTCTGCAGCATTTTTTTTTCTCCAACTTATTCTTAAGATCTTTTTTATTTACTCTTTAAAAAGTAAGTTTTTTAATTTTTGCCAATTGTCTTAGAAAACCCCTTATATGATTCGTAAATTAATTTTTTTTTTTAATGAAGCTTCTATAGTGAATGATTAAAATACTAAACATTATCTCTTTAATAGCTTTTAAAGACGTCAATGAACATGATAATAAGTCATAAGGTTGTTATGTGTTATACATGATTAAAAAGCTCAAAATGGTATAAGATTTATGGAATATATAATATATATATAGTATATTATACTTATATAATGAATATATATATTTGTATGTATTATTATATATATAAATGGTATTATATAATATATATATATATTATACATATATATTACTATATATATACTATACTATAAATATATATATATATATATAAAGTAATATATATATAAACTGTACTATGAAATCCACAGACCTAAATAGCCATACCAGGTGTAAGAAATATTAAGATTTTAAATTTGGAAATCAAGGAAACATGTTCTTTCCGGGATTCGAACCGCCGCTGTTGTGTCCGAGAGTCGGGTACATCTTCTTAACCGGCATGTCCCAGTGGTTAAGATGATATACTCGATTCTCAGACAAAGCATTACGTATTTACCTAACTACTAACTAGTGCATCTTAAATATCCGTAACCTAATTGGCATTAATAACTCAATTTCTCTAATAAATCCTTAATCTAAAACTCTATTGAGGAGACTGCGATATCGAATTTTTTTTGTTTTTAAAATTAAAAAATTTTTTATTAATTGGGAATCGAAATGTGTGGATCTTTGACTCTATAATTATGTAATTCCGTAATTCCTGTACTTTCCGTGCTCTGCCTATTAGTACTAATATTAAGATTCTAATAAACTTGATGGATTTGGGTGTGACAATACTATATTACCTTTCCAATTATTTTAATTCCAACCTAAAATTTTACATCATACTACTCTCACTCTTAACATAATTTGATGGCAACTATCCTAACACACACAATCACACACATAGAAGCACCTATACTAATACACATTATATTAAACTAGGAACCGACAGTGAAGTGACAGTATAAAGTGAATTCATTTAATAATACTAAAATAATGAAATTCCAAGGCTTCCTCTTCTTAAATAGTAAAATATGATCACTTACTCTGACAAAGTTTTTAGTTTCTTAAATTTAATATTAATACTTATATAATTATTATATAATTATATATATATTATATATATATATATTTATATATATATAATTTATATTAATATATAATTATATTAATATATTATTATATATATATATATATATATATATATATTATATTATATTAATTATGAATTATATATTATAATTATAATTATAATATATTATTATATAATATTATTATATTAATTTTATATAATTATATATTATAATATTATTTATACAAGCGAATCTTCTAGTAAATAAAAATCAATTGATTTTCTCTTAAAATAAATTCTCTTTTTCTCGGAAAATTAATTTATTTAATTGAATTATATTTAAATTGTATTCTCTTTTTATATAATTTAAATTATTTAATTAATTTGAATTAATTTATATTTTAAATTTCACTCCTTAATAGTTTAAAGACTTTCAGTGTTTTAGTACTTACATTTCTAACCCCGGCCCCGGCCCCGGGCCCCGGCCCCGGCCCCGCCCCTGGCCCCCGGGCCCCGGCCTATAAAATTTAGCAGCAAGCCGGCCCCGGCCCGGCCCCGGGCCCTGGCCCGCGGCAAAATTCCTCTCGCCCCGGGTCTTAATTATTATTATGTGTAACTTGTCTCATTTATGATTTAAAAACATATCTCATAATATAATGTTTATTGATATTATTTATATTATTATTTATTATTATAATATTTAATTTATTATTATTATTATTTATTATTATTTATTATTATTTTTATTTTAATTATTTATTATTAATTATTATTATTATAATTATATTAATTATTATTATTATTTATTATATTTATTATATTTTTAATTATTATTTTATTATTATTTTATTTTATATATTATTAATTTAATTATTATTTTTATTATTTTTATTAATATTGATTTATTATATTTATAATTTATTATCTATTCTAATTTTTTTTTTTAGTATTATTTTATTTATATTATATTTATTATTATTTGTACTTTAATCATGAATTATTATTTTTTTTAATTATGAATATTTTATTATTATATATATTAAATAATTTATTAATGTAATATATTATTTTTTTATATAATAAATTATTTCTTTATTTATATTATTATCATCCTCTCTCTCTCTCATCTCTCATCTTCTCTCTCTCTCTCTTCTCTCTTCTTAACTCTCTCTCTCTTCTCCCCTCTCTCTCTCCTCTCTCTCTAATTCTCTCTCCTTCTCTCTCTCTCTCTTCTCATCTCTCTCCTATTCTCCTCTAATCTCTTCATCTCTCTCTTTATCTCTCTTTACTTGAATTTTATAAATTATTATATATTATAAATTTATATTTAATATATTTTTAAATTATTATATATATATTATATATATATTTATATATTATAATTATATTTTAATTTTCCAAATCTATGTTTTGCTCAAATATTCACTTCTAATAACATTTTTTTATTCCTCTATATAATTAATTTACATAAAACTTTTCAGCATGATTTTAACATTTCTATTCCTTAGCTATAGTCTCATAACTATATATATATAGTAGTTATATATATTGTAAAGAGATTAGATCATATTAACGTCATTAAAAAATTTATTACATAGTGATTTAGTGAAACTTAAATGGCCTAAATAATGGGCTTGTATATACTTCATCCCAATAAATCTAATGCATAGTCTAGTTATATATGACTTAATACGTTATAACATACCTTTATAGTATCGAAAGAAATAGGCTATTAGTTTATATTATATTTGTAACCCATCCGTGTTCTTGATGTTAACCCAGTTACTTAATATTATTAAACCAAAGTATGCCCGAAAGTATATAAAAGTGATAGTAATATGAGTTATATAGTTTAACGTCATTTTATTATCATATGCTGGCAACGTGTCTCTAATAACGACATTACTTTTACTAATGTTAATAATAGGTGAAATAAATATTATACTAATATATATATATTATATTCTCTTCCTATTCGGACCGCCTAGTGACAGATAACACCGTTTATTTGCCATCCGGTATGTTTAATATTGTATAAATTTTCTTAAATTTGAGTAACCTATAAGTAGCTATTATATAGGTAGATATATACCTCATTTATATAAAATAAATATGTGAGATTTTTATGGTACCATTATTTTTTTAAGATAGTATATAATTGTATATATTATTATTGGTTGAATTTTCTTTATTATATTGATTTATATATTTATGTTTTATATTTGAATATCCTTCAATTGAATTTTAAGAATCTTTTCGTTATACGATACCATGAATTTTCCTTTGTGGTTTTATTTAAAATTTAAAGAAATTTTTTATAAAAACTCAAATTAAGCGTCCTCGCAGGACGAAGCCAAGCCTTGGGAGGGAGTAAGCTCACTTCTTCCCAGACCGGACCAGTTGCGAACCTGGGGACCTCTCTTATTTTTGTCCTTGTGTCAGAGATTGTGTTTCTTACTCCTATTTGAGACAATAATCAGGATATCTTTTTATTATATATTATAATAATAGGTGTATAATATTTTTTATAAATAATGTTTAATAGTGAATAAAAGAAAAAAAATAAATAACCCTAATAAATATAAAAAAAAGGTCAAAAATGCTAACTTTTATAAATTATATTTGAGTATTATTAAATATTATACTATATACTATATATATATGTATTATATATATACTTATATATAATATATATATATATCAGAATATGTTTTCCAATATTAATATAATTATATATATATATATATATACTTTTATATTATACTATATATAATATATATATAT
Source organism: Trachelipus rathkii (assembly GCA_015478945.1). NCBI lineage: Eukaryota > Metazoa > Arthropoda > Malacostraca > Isopoda > Trachelipodidae > Trachelipus > Trachelipus rathkii. Next base: position 14,932 of record JABUQX010079020.1, on the reverse strand, counting down.
TAAAGAATTTAATTTTAGAAAATTATTAAAATCCTTCCTCATTATTCTAATAATACGAAAAACATGAATCTGAATAAAGGATCTTTAAATATTTTAATAATTTTGAATAGCATTCTAAGAAAACCCATTTTTATAAAAGAACAATGTAAGCGGTTGTAGTCATTTTTGTTAACATACCGCTGTGCAGTTCATTCCTCGGGCAATAAAACAGTAACCCTTTAAAAAATATCTTGTAGTCATTTCGTTACATAGTTGCCAGTTCATTTCTGGATACAATCTTTAATTTTACTTTAAACTTGGTAAGTCCTGTTCTATCCTATTTCAGGATTCCTTATGAAAATTGCTCTCATTGCCTTCTAATATTCACTTCTGGTATACTTCTACGTGATCTACATCCTCGTATACTGATAGTGAATATGGTAATTAGATTTTTATCGCTTTATTTTTATCTCTTTCCTATATTTTTATTCTCATAAAATAGTGTTTCTATATGTGTGCTTATTATGTTTAAATAGTTTTAATCTTATTTCCGTTTGGAATAAATTAATATAATAATATATATAAATTATATATATAATTATTATATATATATAATATATATAGTATATAAATATATAATTAATTAAATATGTTATATATTATAATATATTAATATATTAATATAATATATATTATTATTAATTATATAGTAAATATTGTAGCTCTTAAAAAGTATGATAGGTATGGGTAAATTATAGGGTATGGGTATATTGCAGGTATGTTATCGCTCGATGTGAATCTTTGGCAGCGGCGGACTCTCACTTAAGGGTAACGAGGAGAGGAGTTATAGGAGGGGGAAGGGCTTGTTCTTTTCTCGACTAAGGGTTCATGATTCTTGCTACCTAAACTATCCTGTAATTTCCGGGGTAGTGTATGCTTACCCAACACCCACAAACTGTGAAGAGGTGAGAGAGAGATAAAAAAAAGGAGACTTATTTAGTTATATTATTTTATATATATATATTATTATAGTACTCAAATAAAAGCAATAGTATGAACAGGAGGAAGGTCAATAGGTATATATATTTATATATATTTATTTATATATATATATATAGTAGTTGTATTAGTAAAAATAGCTGACTTAGGCCACTATCTCTCTCCTCATCTCTCTACTCTCGCTCACTCTCCTCTCTCTTCATATCTTTCTACTCTCTCTCTCTCTCTCTATACTCTCTATACTATACTACTATATGCAACAAAAATAAGATTTGGAAGTTTACATTAAAATTTATGGAGCGTGTTTTTAGTCTGAAATCCATTGTGAGAAGCGTTCTCGCAGAAGTTTCTTTCCATTTCTTTGCTTCCTGAAGCGTAAGTAAGAAGACCAACTTTCTTCGCTCTGACCCTATTTTTTGGGCTTTTCGTTCGGGCCTCACTGGACCTCCACTTATCCAAAAAACTTTGCTTAATTTCAGCTTTGTGTGGCTCGTTGATCCTTAGAAATTTTCCCTTCTTTTCCTCACTCTTCCTTTCGCGAATCGCGGCTGAATTGGTAATGAAATTAATGGCTCCTCTAAACCTTAGCAATTGATTCTATGTAAGAATAATTTGAATATTCTCTTGCTTTCTTGTTTACAATATCTATCTATCTATCTATCTATCTATATATCTATCTATCTATCTATCTATCTATCTATCTATCTTATCTATCTATCCATTTTCAATCTATCAATCTACCTCTTATCAATCTATCTATCATATCTATCTATCCAATCTATCCTATCTATCCTATCATCATAATCTAATCTAATCATAATCTAATCTATATCTATCATATATATATATCTATCTATCTATCCTATCTATCTATCTATCTATCTATCTATCTATCTATTTACCGATTGTATCTATCTACCTATCTATCATTCTATCTATCTATCTATTTCTTTTGACCGATTCCGATCTATCGTATTATCATATCTATCTTCTATCTATCTACCTTTACCTTGAACTATCTTATCTACCTATCTATCTTTCTATCTATCTATCTATCTATCTATTCTATCTATCTATCTATCTATCTATCTATCTATCTATCATCTATCTATCTTCCATTCACACCACAATTTTAAAATTTCCAGAATCCTGCTTCGAAAACAATTCATTTTATCAGGGCTGCGGAGCGGAGCCGGAGCCAGAGCCGGAGAGCCGGAGCCGGGAGCCGGAGCCGCGGAGACGCAAAGTTTTTGGTGGAGCCGGATCGGAGCCAGGAAGGTGAAACCTTTTGAGGGACTGGAGCCGGAGCCGGAGCAAGGACCGGAGCTGGGGCTGGCAAACCAAACCGAATCCGAAAGCGGAGTCGGAGCCGAAATTTTGAGGGGAACATGGAGCCGGAGCCGGAGGGTCAAGCCGCAAAAAAGAGGTTGCTCCGGCTCCGGCAAAGAAATACAAAATTAAGTAATTTATTTATCTTTATTACTACAGGTGTATATATGATATAAATATTATATATATATATATATATATATATATATATATTATAATATTATATATATATATTAATATACTTACTATATATATATATATATATAATATATATATATATATATATATAGATAATATATATTATATACAGTATATAATAGATATATATATATATATATATAATATATATAATATTATATTATATATATATATATTATATTATAAATATATATATATATAATATATATATATAATAATATATTATATATATATTTATATACTATATTTATATATATTATATTATATTATATATACTATAATATATAATTTATATTATATAATATATCTCTTTTGTCTTCAAGAAATTTGCTTATGATGATTTTTATTTCATTAATAAAAGGTTCGGTACTTCTATAGCTAACTTTATATTAATTTAAGTACAATATCTTTAGAAAAATCATGTCAACAAAAACAAAATGGAAAAAACATATCATGAACATGAAAGCATATACTCACTCTGAAGATAAAATACTTTCATTTGTTCAAATATTTGAAAATACGTCTACACAGTTGATTGAAAACAGTCAGTTCGATCATGTGACAAAAGAGTCTACCTAACTACCAGTCACCAATACATCTTTTGATCCTTTAAATTTACATGCGTATTTAAAAGACCGCAATATCATCCAATACATTGCAAATACAATGTATTAAAAAGAATACGCAAAAAAAATGTAATTCAGGGATAACACTTTTATATTGATTGTATTAATAATACAAATGGAAACTTTTTCAGTTGACATAAACTTGTTCTGTCTATGTTAAGTGAAAATTTCAAAAAATTTTTAAAAAGTCAATTAAATATAATGGTTGTTAAAGATCAGTGACCATTAGTAGTTTTCTTTGCATTAGACAGGAATTAAAGCACTGCTGTGGAGACATGGCTTAGAAGTCCCGTCCCTTTGACTGGGAAAATATTTGTAAAATAGTTCTTTGAAGAAAAAAAAATAAAATAAGCTTAAAATTGCCAAAAAAGGACGCTGTTTGTGCATTTACAATGTAGATCTTATTACATGGGCAAAAGCTAATTATTTTGTCAAATAATATTATATATTAGGACGAAGATTAAAAAACAATATTTCTAAAACGTTAGGAGTAAAGAAACCAAATCTCAACATTGTTTCAGCGAATATATTCAAGAATTTGTTATGCAGTTCTTAAAAGAATATCGGAGATAACAGGACAGCAATGTAGCACTTAGTTGACGGATAAACGGCATCAAACAGATAGTACATTGGACAAAATTTAAATTAAGGACCAATAAGGGTGAGGACATAGGAAGCTGCTATAATGTGGATAATGATTTTATTAAATGTTTAAACGGAAGAGTAATAGTTGTTTTCAGAATGAACTTGTTAAAACTATGAAAAGACTATGTTCCGATACGTTAAAACATTGCACATATGAGATGTGGAGTTCATACTTTACAGATGAGCAGTGCGTGGCATGGTCTCCCAATCTCATAGAGCAAAATCTATATAAGCAGGACCGGGAGCGGAGGGATAGCAAGCACAGCACCGTACCCCAAAGATTAATGGAAGTTCTAAAGATCAAAGCTGGAATATTTGAAATTGACACGTGTCTTCTTCTCTCTAGCGGATATACATGTTCTTTACTTTTCTTGCACACTAAAAGATTTTTTATATAAGAGAAATTTTCTGCTCACACGATTTTGAAATATACTTATCAATCATATTGTTTTAAATCTAAACCTCGAAGAAATTATTAAACACCATGCTTTTACATTGAAAATATATGGTCAGAAGCTTGACTATAGCAAGGAAATTTTTTTAAGAGAACGGATTTTAGCAAACACAAACTAATTTCCATTGAAAAGAAAAGAGGGGAAGGAATCGTTAACTGAAATATAATACTTTTGGATCGGCCAATCTTTTGTGTGAGATGGCGTGTTGCTCAGCAGAGCGTGGGAAGATCTGGATGATTTAAAGCTAAGCGAAGGTATTTTGATGGAACTAGGACTTAAAGTTATTAATAGGTCCGAACAGACTTGTTCGGTGTCAGGATAGTTCAGCAGTTTAGAGATGCACTCGAAGTTCAAGAATTTTCGAATGATGGAGCAGGCAAAAAATAATCAATGAGACAAAAATTGGAGCATGCGGAAAAGCGATTGAAAAAACTAAACAGAGCCAATCTACTAGTAAAAGACATTCAACCTTAAAATATCTTCTAAAAAATAAAAGGATAAGAATTCCATAAGTCATTAGATGGAATAATGAAATTTCGACGGAAAAATTAAAAATGTTAACAGACTCAATAATAAATCCCTAGCTATCCTAAAATGTTGCAAGATTGCCCGCGGTGCACAATAACAGCTTTTGGCTGCCTATATTCAAGATGATTGTATGAGGTTGGATTTTTCGCGTGCGGTTGGGTAAAAGAGTAGATGGGAAAAATCGCGCATCTAAGACATCGTTAAAGGAGGATTTTAGTGAAGATTTTTTTATTTTTAAAGAACAATTGTTTTGACTTAAATTTATATTCAGGTTGAATTAAGTTCAAAGAGAAATTTTCTTAAAAATATTGTTTCAATAGGTGAGGGTGGTATAGAGGTTGATATATATATATTATTATAGTGTATATTATATAATATATATATATTTATATGTGGGTATAGCATATTATTATATATATATATAGGGGTGAGTATAATATATATAGGTAATATATATATAGTATATAAATATATAATATATTATTATATATATATATACAGTATATAATATATATCATAATAAAAAAAATTTGTGAGTGAATGAATTTTGTGTATTATAGTTCAGGCATTTATTCAACGAGGAATTATTTGGGTGGTGAGAACTTATAGTGAATCTAAAAAATATGATTTTTATGCTTTTTTTTAGAAAAAAAAATAGTAGAAAATATTATATTACGTAACTGTACAGGGATTCATCGTTCAAAGAGGAATTTTATTAAAATTGTAGGACAGGAAGTGAATGATTCCTTTCGTTGTAAAGGTTTTCTTGAAAACTTGCTTAGTGTTACTATGAAACTATTGGGTTCAAGTTTTAAATCTATAAGTTTAATAAAGATGTCAATTAACGAGAACATCTAATTGTCAATTCATACCCTTCAACAAGTTTTGTAGTCATCAGAATAATTTGATTTCAATGACTGTAAAATGGAGAAGAAATATTAACGTTATAGGTTCCGGAGACCGGAGCGGAGCCGGAGCCGGGAGCCGGAGCCGGGCGGAGGCCGACCGGAGCCGGAGCGAGCCAGAGGCCGGCAGTCGGAGGCCGGGTAATTTTTAAAATGCTGGGAAGCCGGAAGCCGGAAGCCGAGCCGGGGAGGGGTGAGGGAATCCGTAGCCGGGCCGCGGTTACATTTTTTTGGTATAAATGCGTGCAGCCGAGCCGGAAGTCGGCAGCCGGGTAATTATGTAAAAATGTAGGAGCCGGAGAAGCGACGGGATCGGCAAGCTGAGGAGAAACGAACGGGGAAGTCCGGAGACCGAAGACAAAAAGAATTTGCCGCTCCGCGGTACCCGTGGCAGCTCTCTGCATTAGATCACAGATAGCAACTATAATGGGAGAGAGTGGTTTATTTGCACTTGAGATAACATGACAAATCATCTTCTGGTCTCTCGACCCAAAAAACCGCATTTATCTTAGCCTTAATATTGCGACTGAGCATCAATATTCCTCGCACGAGACGAGAGCGTGAGAGTTGTGTTGAAGCGCGTGTGAATGGAAGAATTAAAGTTCCATTAACTCATCTCACACACAATTTTATATTAACATCAACACTAATAAAATATCTAGCATGATAATTGCACTATTAATAATAAAGTGTTAACTACAGACTCCTATTTAAAAATCTCACATATACTCCAATTATACTAAATTTATGTTACAAAGTCTAACCTTCTTTCTTTAGTCTTCACATATATATTTCGGAAAGAATAAACTATATACACTTATCCCATAATATTTGAAAATGCTTAAATTTGTGTGTACTGCTTACGCGCACACAACCAACACACACACAACACACACACACACACACACAACACACTACACACCCTACACACAAACACACATACACATCATATATTCATAATTTTATGTTAAATTATGTTTATAAACAAGTCGACCTATTTCTATCTTATCATATGGGTTGATACTATAATTATTAACGTAAACGGAGGATAATATAAACTTTTTAACTCTATTTTTCCATATTTCATATATTGATAAAGAATTGCTAATTGTTACTCTGAGCTACACCTTCATACCACATAACACACACACACACAACACACTAACGCACACTATACACACTATACACAAAGGTCAGACACACACCTAATATATAATATAATAATTATATATATAGTATATTATATTATAATATATTATATTAATATAATATATATTAATTCTATTTAATATAATATATATATATTATTTATACTATATATAATATATATTTATATAATTATATATATACTATATATATAATATATATACGTATATATATATATTATTTATATACTAGTATATATATTTATATTAAATATTATATATAATTATATATATATATATTATTTATATATACTAATATATATTAATATATTGATTAAATATATATAGTAATATATGATAATATATATAATAATTATTATATTATATATATTAAATTAAATATAATATTTTCCATATATAGATATATATATCAATATATAATATAATATATATTAATATTATATACTTATATAATATATATATATGAAACTTCTAGTTTCTGCACGAAAACCTCATAAATTTAGTAAGGTAGTAGATTAAGATGGAAGATTCCTAAGATCTTTCTGAGTGGGAAAATACCTACATAATTACGCCTATTTAGATTCGGGAGTGGCGAAAGACGGCATATACTCAGTGGGACATCCTTTATGAATGCCTTATCTCTTATTCATAGGGATCGTAACAGAATACGTTTATTCCGACACCACATTATGATGTCTTTCTTAATCTTGCAGTAGTAAAACATATAATAACTATGAACGTCCTAATAGAAACACACTCTAGAGCTACTAGAACATACAAATTAAGCTGTATGAAAGAAATTAAACAGTTAAAAAATAAAAAATAATATAATAAATAATCAAATACAAAACAAACACAAAAAACAACAAAAAAACGACAACAACAAACAATCAATAATCACCAACAACAAACAACAACACAAACACAAACAAACACAAACAACAACAAACAACAACCAAACAACACAAACAACAACACAACAAACAAACAAAATACAACAATAATAATACAATAATCCAACAATAATCAATAATCATAACAATAAATCAAAATACAATACGGACAACAACAAACAACATAATATAATTAATAATATAATAATTGTGAATATAGAAAAATTTATTAAAAATTGCGTTAACATATATATAAAGTAGAAGAAAAGGATGCTTCTTAAATAATTTATATAAATCATTATAATATATATTATTTATTACAATTATATCAGAATTATAATTAGTAATAATATTATATCGCTACATTATATATCCTACACAATTTATAATTATAAATATATTTTACAGAATCTAAATTGATTCATTATATCATTTTCAAATATGAAATAATTTTTAAATTTATTATAAATGATCTAACCTTTATTAAAAATTCTATATAACATTCAATTTATAATTATCAATTATAATTGATTTCTTTATCTATATAATGTAAGTTTTAAATAATGGATAATGTTAAATTAAATTTCATAATATATTATAATTTATTACAATAATCATATATTATTAATTATAATTATTAATATATATAATTATAATATTAATAATTATACATTATAATTATAATTATAATTATTTATATTATAATAATAATATATGAAATAATATAATTATTATGATAAATATAATTAATTAATAAATATAATAATATAAATAATAATAATAATTAACGATAATAAGATAATATAAAATGAATATATAAAATAATAATTATAATATAATATAATTTATATAATAATTGATGAAAATTTTAAAATATATAGTTAATAAATATAAATGTTAGAAAGAAGATAATTTTATAAGAAAAGCATGAATGAACATGAATAAGTACTACCCCAACAATTATTACCGGTCTTTTAGAGAGGGTTATGTGGATCATTACGATACCAGTAGCGTTAGTAGAATCCACAGAGTGATATATAAATTTGGTAAACCCTCTTCCAAGTCAGATTGTAAAATGAGTACACAGAAAGAGCGAGAGAGACAGAAGATTAGAACCGAGAGAGAGAGAAAAGTATCAACCTAGATTCCATCATCTATCCATTTATTTAGGTATAAGCCCATAAATAAATTGTGAAGAAGATTTTAAAACAGAACAACGAAAGTGAAGCTTAAAATAATGGGATCGGGGTTAAAATCTATTGTACTCTTACTTGATACGATAAATATAATTTGTTTTATCAATTATAAATATTCACTTAAATAATTATAAATTATTGAAAAGCATAAGCTGTGATAAATTACGATTGAAAAAATGAGAGATGATTGAGATGATAGACTCAAGAAATGAGATATTCCAGAATTTCTGTGATGAGGAATTAATAAATAAAAGGAGAGTATAGAAGTCAGATAGATTAATATAGAATGGATATTATTATAAATGGATGTAGAAGAGTATAGGTATAAATGTAATAATAATAAATAATATAGTGCATAATAACTCAAGGTAAAAGTAGACCATAGGTAGTATTGTTAAAACTAGAGTTAGTATGGGTAGAGATTGATAGATTAAAGATGACGTTACTCATAAAAGATAAGAAAGAATAATAATATTATTAGTTAATTAATAAGTGAGTGAAGATTCTGTTTATATGTATCCTTGGTTTCGTTAATAATAGCCTGCAAGTGAAAATTAACCTAAAGTGTCGGTTAAGATATTATAATAAACAACATAAGTAACTATTGTTGTTGTGTGAGTGAATATAATATATAGATACTATATATTAAGTAAATATAATATATATTATATCATTAATAAGATAATTAATATATATTAATATGAATAATATTAAATTATAATAAATAGTTAATATAAAAATATATATAGTTATATATTATATAATTAAGTAAATATGAATAATAATAATAGAGTAATATAATAATATATATAATTAAAATTATTAATATATATATATCTATATAATATATATATTAAATATATAGATAATATGTCTTGGTGATTTTTGAGAGTATATAATGTAGAATATATAGAAAGTATATATTAAGATATATTAATATATATATATATATTAAGTATTAGTATATTATATATTAATGCTGCATCATCTGTGTGTATAGTAGTGTGTGTGTATTAATATCATAATAGTATATATATATATAAAAAATGATATTAATATATATATATATAATCGATTAAATAAGATATATATATAGTAAATAGCATGATGTGGTATAATATATAATACTTATATAATATATATAGATATAATATAATATATAAATAAGATGATATTATATTAAATATAATAGTGGAGTGAGGCATATAAATATATACATAATAAATATATAGATATTTTTAATTATTGTTATATATAATTGATATATAATAATATACAATATATATATATTATATAGTATAAAATATATGATTAATAATTAGATGATAAATTATATGTGAGGGTTGAGTGGAGGGTAGGTATGGTAAGAGGGTAAATATAATATATAATACTAATATATATAATAAATATATATTAATAATAATACTATATATATTATATATTAAATGAGATTCAGTAGTCTTTGAAATATAGTCTTTATTAACTATGTCCAAATTAAAGATATTAATTCTGGTGTAATGTGCAAAGACGTAATATTCATTGCCTTTCTTTCCAGACTTTTATTAATTAAGGCAATTTACCTCTCTAATGAGTTCATTCTTAACGAATTTCGAAAAGACGCTTTCCAAAGTAATGGAAAGACACTCAAGTCGCTTTCGAAAGAGGGGGAAAGGAAAAGAAACTTTCCAAAAAGAAGAAGTTACCCTTAAATTACTCTCTTCTTTCTGTAGCTTTAAGTATTTAACTTTTTTTTTTTTTAGTCTTTATTTTAGCTCTTTTTTTTAACCTTCTTTTTAGTCTTTTTTTTTAGCTTTATAAAAGTCTTAAACAAACGTTAATTCTCTCGTTTTTTTTGTTCTGAATTTATAACTTTAATTCAGATTTTTAAATAAGTTTTTTTTTTTAATATATTGGGGAAAGTTAACGTTATTGTTGACTAGACTTCAGACTATTGTTGAATTAGACTATAGATATATTAGAATAGTAATTAATAGTTACTTAATAGTTACATAATAGTTACGTAAGTATAATAGAATAATGGTTTCATAATTATTTTGTTTATAATTAAATAATTTATAATTATTAAAATTTTGTATATGAATTAAACAGCTATATAATTATTACAAAAATTTGTATTTGTATATATATATAATATTATGATAATATTTAATATAATACTATAAACTATATAGTAGTGAGTGAGAGTAGTAGTATATATATATAGTATATATATATACAGAACAATGCAATAAGAAATTTATGAATTTGTATAAAATTGTAATTTAAATAGACCAGTGGAATATTTAAATTTACTGTATTTGTTATTGAGCAGTATATAAATACGAACTATGAAATATTTAGATTATGTAATTGTGTATTAAAACAATTATATAAAAATAGAACTTGTAATATTTAAAATCACAGCACACACGTGCGCAACAGCGTGCAGAGTGAGGTATGTGGGTATATATATAATATATATATATACTATATATATATAATATATATATTATATATATAATATTATATATATAATTATATTATATGTATATATATATATTATATAATATATATATATATATATAATTATATAATATATATATATATATATATATATTATATATATATATATATATAATATATATATAAATATATTAATATATTAATATAATATATATATAAATAATACTAATAATAATATAATATAATATTATATTAATGTTAAAATTTCAATTAAGCGAAAAATACATGCATTGTATAGATCAAATATACATATAAGTTTATTATAAACTATATTATAATTTATATATTATATAAACTATATTATATATATAAATATATAATATATATATATAATATAATATATATAAAATAATTAATATATATAATATGTACATAAGATGTAGGTTGGAGGTAGTAATTATCGTATCAAGTAAATTAGTGAAAAGCAGAATTGATGATTAAATTAAAGAACACAAAGATCCTTATTATAGAGAGGAGGAGGAGGAGTGTAGGAAGGAGGGATCATGTAAGAAGTGGTGTTATATATAATAATAAAAACAAAAATATAATAATACAGAATATTAAATATATTAGATGGTGGTGGAGGAAGAGCAGGCTGAAAATGTAAGGTGGTAGTAATTTCTTGGTAGCGTTTTGACAAAAAAAGGAGAAAACAAAGAGAGATCTCAAAAGACAAGACAGTGCGATGCGGGGGGGTTGGGTGAGACCAACTTATAAATGAATGTTATTTGCGGCTATCAAGAAGTGCTTATATATATTAAACTGATGTCATTATATAAATATTATAAATAATATATATATAATAATAATAAGACACGTAGAGGGTAAATCATCCGGTAAAGCGAGAAGCTAATAATACCGATACCTATTCTATTGTGTGGGACATAGATATGGAGTATTGCTAGGATGGGTGAAAACAGAATACAGTCAGCAGAGATGAATAAGATGAGGTACAACTAGAGGAGACATAGTAAGAAAAAAAAACCGTGAGGGTGAGAGAGGAAGTAGTGTAAGCCTACCCTAACATAGAATTAGATGCAGGCAGATTGAGATGGCAGGGGTATTTATAGAAGATGCCAATGGACAGAATGGTGAAGAGAAGATAGAAATGGATTCCTGAGAGAGTGAGACCAAAGGAAAGACTAGGTGGAGGGTTCTCTGAGAAGGTATGGACTTCCCACAATCCACGTACATGATTGGATTGCTATTGTCTATATTTATTTTATGATTGAGGTCTTTTCTATGGCTGGTCAGGGCTGAATTTTGGTTATCGCATATTAGCTTGTGAGCAATTTACTGCAAATAAAGATATTTTTAAAGTTTTACTAATGTATTAAAGTTATTTTATCGAGTGTGTGTATTTAATAATAAAGGGCATCCTCTCTCTCTCTTCTCTCTCTCTCTCTCTCTCTCTCTTCATGTATATTAAATATATATATCTATATATATAATATATATGAATAATATAAATACAAATATATTAGATTATCTATCCAAGCTTTTCAATATAATTATACGATATAAGTCAATCAATAATTTATAAATATACTAATACTATACATTATCAAAAATGCTGCCATACCTTATAACTACTAACTAATACCAATACTTACAACAAAAAAATATATTAATATTATTATATAAATAAACTTTATATATTATATAAACATTAAATTAAACACCCCTTCCACCTGTCTTTCAACTACCCCACCTTACCGATAAATATATATTAAATATATAAATAAATAATAATAATAAATATATACATATAATATAAAAATAAAATAAAATATATATATATATAATTATTATAAAAAAATAAACTTTATATAAATATTAATATATACAATAATATTATATATAATAATAATATATATATATAAAAATTATTTAAATAATATAATAAATCTAATCAAAATCTAATCAATCATCTTATGAGAAATTATAACATTATATCAATCATCATCATCAGTCAACCTCCTGCCCATTGAATTATGGAGGTGAGGTGCGACGCAATGACTGAACAACAGTAAAGTAGTTAAGGATGATGACGCAGATTCGAAAGAAAGTTCAGCTTACGCCCCTTTATTATTTTTAGTGAGAAATCTCGTCGCAGATCAAAATACCACTGATTTTCGACGGGAAACCGCAACGGATCCCTCACCTTATGGCATACTCACGCTCAATGTGTATATAATCCCTTGGTTAGATGAAGCACAAACAATACCCCACTCATACACCCCGCTATTCACTCCGATTATGCACCTTTATTCCTATGCACCTTTCTTCTCGTCTGCCAAACTCACATTCCTTCTCCATTCAGCATTCCTTACTGGCAATCAATACACTTTTTTCTTCTCGGTCTTCCAGACCGACTCAGATCCCAAGCACTACTCGCCACTATGCATCTGCCAATAACAACCGACTATACAACTTTTCACCATATTGACCAAAACCATTCAAATGTCTCTCTTTTTTTCTATCTTACTCCTTTCTCCACTTATCTTATACATTCTGCGTTCGTTCTCTTATTATCAATTCTTCTCAAATGTGAACATGCATCCTAGATTGTCAATCAACTGAAACTCTTGCACACTTTAAGTCCATATACCTTTTATATCCAGCACTAATGGCTCTTCACTACCTATACATTACACACCGTAACAACATATACCATCATGCAAACCCGCTAGCCGCCACTCAAGACTAAGTCCCTCAACATCACCAAGGACTTAATTTGGCACACCAGCACTTCCAACCATTCACAACTTCCTACAACATTCTGCATCCTATTACTAACTCCACCCAAATATATTCCTTACAATATTTAAAACTCAAACATACCCTTAGTCAGGATTAGCTCACACACCTTTTAACATGATCTATCAACTCGCCAGACTCTCTCGCTCACTACCATACCTTTAATCTATACCCTTAAATTATTACTTATCAACCCTCCTTTCACAATACACCCTACCACACCATCTTATAGTAAACTACTTTTCAGCATTCCGCCACACAAAAACACAAATCCAGTCCGCACTATAATAGCTAGGGCACCCACACTCTCCTCTATTCTTCATCTTCATACACCTTCCCTAGCACTCACTACATAATTCTTATTCGTACACCCTTAAGTACAAATTTTGATTAGCCAATGAGACACATAACTCATCATGGATCACTCCGCTTATTAATATTAAAACAATAACTTTCAAAAATCCTAATTCAGTAATGCGTCGATGAGCTGAATCATCATAACATACTTCATTATCAGTGGACGTATCATTTAATGGTCCAGGCTGTGGCTCCAGTCTTTCAGACCCGTTTCTGGCCCTAGAGTAGGGCCTATAGGTTTTTTGGGGGCACTGGGATTGGCAAAGATTTGTGAGAAGGTCTTACAGCTGAAGGGATATTAGGATACTGAATTGTATGTTCATTGTATGCTAGAGAACTTGATGGTGAAAGTCATACAAAAGTAACAATCTGA
>JABUQX010079019.1:0-27891 GCA_015478945.1 Trachelipus rathkii | reverse complement strand
TTCTAGGGATTTCTCTCAATTGTTTGTATTTATGTAAATAATGTATTTGAGCGAAGATCGTATGAGAAAATTACCTACAAAGTTGAAGAGCTTATTAGAATAAGTTATGAAATATAATGCTTCCTTCGCAGGTTTTCAACCTTTTCAACGTAATCTCACAAACAGCTTATAATACTATAAGTGACTTGTTCTCTTACATTAATGTTATGGAAGAAATTTAATATTCCTATTGTAATAAAAATTCAATGTTATAAGTAGGGATAACGAAACCTAATAATGGCTGGCAGGAGTTAAAACAGAGGATTCCAGGAATTACTTTGCTTTTTACACATCTTTGACACTAGTTTCAATGATGCCATATTTGAAGAAAGAGAAGCGAAAAAAATATATTCCATATTTTAAAAATCGTAGGTCATTTTAATACTCGCCTCAAGCTATTGCCAGTATGAAGAAGTATCAAAAACTAGATTTAGTTTACACGCAAGATTTATTCAGCGATGTATAAACAGCTATGTATAGTTTAGTATCATTGCTTTCAAAAATTTTGAACGAAAGACGGTCTCATTTCATATTGGCAGTGATCCATTCAAAAACCTGCATGCTTAGAAAAACGAAAAGTTCTTGAAAAATTGCTAACATACTTAAAATTTTTGTTGATTGGTACAAATTTATTGAGCCACCAGGAATCAATGGCATCGGCAATCGGCATAATCCAATATTGAAAGTGATTTTAAGTTTTTTTGAAAAGAGTCAGAAAAAGAACTTATTTGAGGGACTTGGGTCTACAGTATCAGCATGGAAAAATTCAGTAAAGAATAGAATTCAGCATTTGCTTTACTGATAAGATCTTGGTGCTTGTACCTGTCTTGATCCACGCTTATTTAAAACTACAATTCTTGAGGTGAATATACTAACAATAAAAAAGTGGAAGCTATTCTTAAGCAATGGATGTGCGATATACTATGTGTATAGGAAACGGAAAACAGTTTCCAGCTACTTTAAACCAATCCTTAGATTATTCTCATTATCACAGAATAGTGCGAAAAAGTGATACTGAAGATAATGTTTTTAACTTCAGTTTTGAAGCTGTTTTTCGATTTAAAGAGAAAAAAGACTTTAAAAACAGCCAAGAAATCATTCCTAAGCAGAAAGACACGTATATTGAAAATAATTGAAGATGTTATAAAAAGTGAAATCAGCCAATATAAATATGAAACTTATTAAAAATTCAAGAAAGTCCTTCTTGTAATTCTTACAAATCCTTTTCGCATTGGGTGTCTTGCTGAAAATATTTTAAGCTCGCCCCCCTTTTTCGTCCGTGGAAGTGAAAGACTCTTCAGAATTGGAGGATCGATTTATTCTCCTAAAAAAATCGGATGCCTCAGAAACAGGAAAAATGTTAATGTTTTTGCACTACAATTTTAAGAATATGCTTTGACTACAATAATAATGATATTTTGGCTTCAAGATCATAACTTTCAGTAATTAAAGAAGGATTTTTTTTTAAAGCAAAAAATACAATCATTTCATTTATTGTAAGATTTTTATATTTGCTATTATTTTTCGTGGTTAAATAAATAAAAAGGTAATTAACTAATTTATTTCTTTAGCAAAGATAAATATATAAGAGAATTCTACAACATTAATTATAAGGTTTTAAATATTAAAATTAGTTGATTTAGCAAATTAGGCATATATATATATATATATATAATATATATACTATCATATATATAATATATATTATATAATTATATATATATATATATATAATATATAACTATATATATATATATATATATTATATATATATATTATATATATATATATATATATATTTATATATATATATATATATATATATAAATATATATAAAAGAATTGGAAATAAAAAAAAATTTTTGACTGGTATCGCATCGCTGGAAATTTGGAATCGTCCATCACTAATATATATATATATATTATATTATTATATATATATATATATATATATATTATTATATATATTATATATTATATATTATATATATATATATATATATATTATATATATTTATATATTATTATAATACTCAAAATCATTTTTTTTTTAACAACCATACTCTATATTAATTACAAATTTACATATAGAATTTAATGTGAGTAATATGATTGTACTGTACATGTTTAGTAATATCGGAAAAATCTGATTTGATGGCCTCTGTTAATGCAATTCGTAGATCTGTTTCTAACTTTATTTCTTTATTTGGTTTAAATTGTCTTCATTGCGGGAAACGCGACTTCACACAGGTGTGTAGAACCAAATGGTAAGATTGCATTCAATGTTGTGCTTACTAAATCTATATATTCGGTTTTCAATTCCATCCACCAATTATGAAGATATTTTTCTTTAAATTCGGATTGTAACGTTCTTTCTCTCAAGTCAATTAACTGTTCGTTAGCAGCAATCGAAAGATGGTCTGTTTTTATATTTTCAGCAAATGGGTTCATGACCCATTGAAACTTTGTTTTACTACTAGGAAGATCTGTAAATTAATTACAAAATTCTCTCAAATTTTTATAAATCTGTAGATACAAAACTTTTAATTTGCTCCACATTTACTTCATTTTCAGAAGCAATATCACACAAGGTTGGAAACATTTATAAAGATCCCTTTTCTAAATTCTCCCTCCACATCAAGATTTTATACGATCATACACTCGTAAGTGATAGTGAGTCTACTTCTTTGGCGTACTCCAAAGTATCACTCTGCGCACCCCCCAGGGTACGCGTACTCCACTTTGGAGACCACTGGTGTAGAACACCACATCAGGTGTGTAAAGCTCGCAAACTGATAGACAATTATGTAGTTTTAGATTTTTTGATAAGGAAACGCGAAATAGATGAAAAATTGGCAGCCCAATTTGGAATACAAAAACTCGGTAAGAAAGTTGAAAGAACAGGAAAAAATGCCGAATTTGTGCTTGAAATTAAGACACAGGAACGACAACCTAAAAAAAAACGATAAAGAAAAAGAGGCAAGATTTAGAAGAGATAAATTTAGAAAAAAAGAAAAAAGAAAGATTGGTTGAAGAAAGATATTAAAATAATTAAGAGAACGGAAAGGGAAACGTAAATTTATTTGTAAACCAGAGTTTCTCGTGCATCTATTAGCTCTTCAATGTTTCAAGAGATTCGAGGAACGATAACAAACCATAGTAAAGCGACTCAAATGACTCAATCCAATATTTAGAATCTACGTAAACAGATGATAATTCCGTCTATTGCCTTTTCGTATGCCTAGTGATATGGTAAAAAAATGGCTTTAGGACATTTTTTTTTGTTTTTTTTAAAAAAAAATAGAGAAATTTCAATTAAAAAATTTAGCATTATTTTTTATTTTATTTTGGAATGAAAGGCGAGGTTAGGTACCCTAAATATCTCGCCCTCCTCCCTCCCCCCCATAAAAAAATTATTATTGAAAATTATCAGATTTAATTGACAAAAAAAAAATCGAAATAAACCAATTTTAAATAAAGACACCACTGAACACGTATAAGTTCCGTAATTTCTCTCAAATCCTTTATCGACTCCTACGTTTTTACTCTAAGCAATGATAAAGATTATTCATAAGAAAACAAACCTTCACTTCACTCCCAGATTAAACTGTTTTATGTCTCCTCCGGTGGGCAAAGGCCAGAGGCCTACCCAAATTCAACCAGAGTTGGGGAAGAACCAAAATCCAATACCAATACCAAATCAAAGGCCTACATACCCGATACGCGGCTCCAGACTTTATTACTGGTGGAGTACATGTAAGATTGAGCATAGCAGCTAAGTCTGGGGTCAGAGTTGGATAAGGAAAACATGAGACTGTGTTTAAAGCAGGGTTGTGGAGTCGGAGTCGGGGAGTCGGTAGTTTTGAAGAGAGTGGAGTCGGAAATTTTGAAAAAGGTGGAGTCGGAGTCGGAGTCGGTAATTTTGAAGAGGTCGGAGTTGGTAATTTTGAAGAGGGTGGAGTCGGAGTCGGAAAATTTTTGAACCGACTCCACAACCCTGGTTTAAAGACCCCGAGTTTACTCTTAAACAATTTTATCATTATATAAAACCGACTCTCTCCAAAGAAAACAATATATACAATACAAATTAAATTAATTATACAAACGTTTTATCAAATAGGTGGAAAAACATTGTAACCAAAATAATTTTATTATGTCCTTAATTCCTTTAAAAGGAGCGATATATGGTTTCTGTTCAATATCTGGAAATAAAAGACTAGTACGTTTTACAGCCATGATCTGTGGGTCAGGGCTGCCAAGTGATCATTTCAACAAACAAGTACAAGTTCTTCTAAATGACGAAACTCTTCGATATTTTTCTATAACCATAGTCGGATGAAAGGATGAGTGAACCGATGAGATGAAAAATGAATCCGACCTTGCTTCACACCTTCATTTGTAAATAAGAATTGTTTGTAGTATAAGTTTATCCTACTGTGGAAGAAACATCTTAATCGTGTATATAATTCAAGGAGAAAGAGTTTGAAAGTTTTCCATTAATATCAATAATATCCATGAAATCAGTGATAGTTCTTATTTGTTTGTACAATGCAATCAATCTAGTCCACTAAGGAACATTTGCCCTACTTTTCTCAAACTTCTGAACCTACACAACCCTAAAACGGGGGAAAAAATTGCATAAATATGAAACAATGAATTGATTCAACATCATAAACCGTGTCTCTTACCCAATAACAAAATAATTGTTTGGTTACTTGAATTTTTACAAACAAATTTCCTGAGAATCCCAAAATAATTTGCCCCTTTCTAAAATCTCTTTCCCAATTTCTGCATTTGCCCCGCAGGACAAAAAGGTTGGTGTAATCTCTCTGTAAGTGATACAAACTCTTCTTTCTTTTATATCTTCTCTCAAAATCGAATGTTCGTAGTCGTAACGGGCGATGCCATATAATACTAAGAGTGATCTTCTGGGCATGGGTATACGGATAACAAGAGGGTAAGATACATTTTCTTCTGAATGTTTAAATTTACTTGAATCTATCTCCTTGAATTCCTTACAAATATCAGAAAAATCCTTAGCTAAACCATTTTCTGTAACTGTACGAGGGTAAGTCTGGCTATCAGACAAATTATACTTAGTTCTCAGACCAGAAAATTTCGTTAAAGTAAGAAAGGAATCTGTTAAGAGACTTAGAGTAGGGATACGTTCTCCCCATATCCAACAATCATCAATATGAGGGTCAATGGATGAACCTCTATCTGGGGTATATTCTAATGAACATTGTTCAACTGTTTCGAAAGACTCCAAAAGTTTGAGAGTTTTGAATCGATCTTGAATGAATTTAGTAAAATTTGGATAACCTTCAAAAGCTCCCGAAGTAACTTTTCTCTTCTTAAAATTACATTTTGGTCCATAATTCTGAAAAAATAAAGAAATAAAATATGGTAAAAAGAAGAAAGAAAAAAATAACACAAAATTCCTTTCATAAAAACTTTTTAAAATATAGTTTAGGGTAGGGTGACTGAGTCACGAGATAAATGACTAAGACTCAATCCCTCTTATGGACCCTATTTAAATAAAGAAAAATATCCTATTTATTGGTGGAAATATTGTATTTATATTATAATAATGATAGACAAAAGGATAAGGCAATTTGATCTACGTGAATATAATTCAATTAAAATGTTGAACTGCATCACTAGAACACGGTTTTCAAACTCTATTAACGTTATATTAAAATTTATTTATAAAAATATTATTATTATTATTATTATTATTATTATTATATAAACTACATACATGATTTGTAGATTATATAGATGATTCAGTGTAGAAATATAATACACAAACGCACGTCAATCATCACTGCTATTCGTGTCAAACTTTCAACATCAGTAAATAAATTAATGATTAGAACTTAAATATAATGGAACCTAAAAGAACCTCCATGTTCCAGAATCAATTTGAGTAGTGTCGAATTGAGAGTTGCAGCGCCAAAAACCGCAAGGGTATGGGTGGAGCCGTGGCCGAAATTTAGTTTGGGTGGAGGCGGAATCGGAGCCCCCAAAAAATTTAGAATAAAAGGATAGATCATACCAAAAAGAAACAAGATGGGGTATTTATGGATAGAATGACTAGTGGTGAAGCTTAGGTCAAGGGTATACCAAGGGTATACCATACTTAGTTTAGACCATCAGGAATTTTTTTTTTTTTTTTTTTTTTTAATGAAAAGTTTACACCTCACGGACATAACCCTATTCTAGCAGTAGGGAAACCTCCAGGTAATTTCTACATATGATCCGGAATACGGTGAGATCTTCACTGATTAAATCTCCTAGGGTAATTCCTTGTGTAAATTTTACTAACAAATCTATAAGTAAGCTTTGACATAGCGATGGATTGGTTAGTGATGAGATCTATTTCTCAATTTCTTTTAAAAACAGTAAGAAACTTATTGACTTATGTATAGAAAACTCTTACTTTCAAAAACGATATTTTTTTTACTCAAATGCTTTAGTAACTTAAAATATCAGATACCTGTGGTTAATTCTTGAAACCTAAAAATAAGCATCCGCAGTATGAAAATCGAGATTTGGTTCATCCTAATAATAATAATATAATCATCCACACCAGAACACATCCGCGTAAATGTGTGACATAACACCAGAAAACAGAATAGTAGTAGAAGAATATGACAAGTTGAAAAGAAAGCCCAGCCTTCCCCCCCCCCCCCCTCCCTACCCCCCCTTTACCCCAGAAAATCCACCTAGAGCTTCACGGGGAACCGCGACGGAACCTTACTATGGCATCTCGTCAAATGTGGGGTTCATCCCTTGGTAAGAGGTGGGCACAACCATACCCCTTCACAAAGCCCCGCCATTCCCTCTTATTATGCACCTTTCTTCTCGAATCTGCTAAACTCACATTTCTCTCCTCCAGGCATTCCTTTACTGACTCAATCCACTTTTTCTTCTGTCTCCCAGCCGGTCGATTCCGCTATCTGCTTAACCAACCGACTATCATCTGTCCTTTCCACATGACCAAACCATCTCAACGTACTTTCATTTATTCTCTCATTTATCTCCTTTCTTCACACCACAAAAACTCTAATACGTTTCATTCCTCATTTTATCAATTCTTCTCACACCTAACACGCCCCTAAGGTTGTAAGATTGTCCATCTGATCACATTGTACTTTAGATCTATACCTCTTATTCCAGACCATAGTCTCACTACTATACATTAACACAGGTAACAACATACGTTCATGTAAGACCCTAGCGTACTCAAGACTTGGTCCCTTTACATCCACCAAGGATTTAATTGCGCCAGCCTCCTTCCTGCCATTCACAGCCAACTTTCCTACTACACTCTGCATCATCCGTTCCCTTTTCATCCAACAAATATCCTAAAAATTTAAACCGGAACACTTGTTCCAGCTGCTCACATCTTAACATAAGCTTACACGAGGACCGTCTTCACCTCACACCCATAACGCTTTAATCTTATTACGATTATTTCGAACCCCTTCCTTTTACAGCACACCTGTCAATTCTCTCTACAATCCTATCAACTCTTCAGATTCACCGGCACAAAACCAATATTCCGCATATAATGGTTAGGGCACTCTCCATCTCTTCCATTCACATCATTCTAACGTCAATGCCTCAAAAACTCTATTCTTTCATAACCCCATCCATATACAAATTGAATAACCAAGGAGACGTAACACATCCCTGCCTCACTCCGCTATTAATATTAAACCAATCACTTTCGACACCATTTATTCTTAAACACGCTTCACCTTTTTGTCATACATACTTTTGATTCCATTCAGAAGCCTACCACCAACACCATATATCCCTAACACCTACCATAGAGCTTCCCCTAATTAACGCCTATCATAGCCTGTTGCATATCCATAAAACCTAAATACAATTTATTCTTCTCTCTCATTTTCTCGATCATTTCTTTCAATGTAAAGATTTGATACACACATACTCTACCACTTTTAAACTCACCTTGCTCGTTACCAATCAGTCCTTCAGTCAATCGACGCACTTTTTCGACCAAAATACCAGCATATACCTTCCCTACAACACTCAATAAACTAATTCCCCTATAATTCCTACAATCACCCTTATCTTTCTTATCCTTATATAAGGGTACTATTACTGCTCTCTTCCAATCCCTCGGAACTATACCCTCCATAAACGCTTTGTTACACAACTTCCAAATCCAATCAATCACCATCTCGCCTCACATCTTGACCATTTCACCTGTAATTTCATCTATACCTGCAGATTTATCATTCTTCAACTTTCTCACTCTATCCATTACCTCCTCCTTACTAATGACCTCATCCCAAATACCTATTCCTTACTGCACTACCAAACCCGCACTATTCACTATCACCTCTTCATTACTGCCAATGTTATGCAGATTTTCGAAGTGTTCCTTCCACACTCCCCTAAAGTTACGAAAGCGCCATCCCTATTCATGATTTTGAGCAGATTCTCCTAATTCTCATTCTTAACCTTTCGTGCTTCCTTCCAGAAGAGCTTCCTATTCCCTTCTAAGTCCCCATTCATTCTCCTTCCAAACTGTTCATTTACCTCTTTTTTTCTCCTACGTATGCACCTTTTAGTATTTTTTTTTTCCTCATTATATAATTCCAAACTCCATAATAATTCCATAATATAATAATAATAATAATAATAATAATAATAATAATAATAATAATAATAATAATAATAATAATAATAATAATAATATGTGACTATCTTTAATTCCTTTTAATAATTTCAATTAATTGGTAAAAGCCATGAAATCACATTAAATTAATAATAATAATAATAATAATAATAATAATAATAATAATAATAATAATAATAATAATAATAATAATAATAATAATAATAATAATAATAATAATAATAATTATATTTTTCTTCAAACCTGTTTTAGCCTGCCACTTTGGGACTGATCCCAGTGAATTTGGTCAATATTTCCAACTAGTTCCTTTTCCTCCACTTCTGTGATAAAATCCGTGAAAACCTCTGCTCCTGAAAAGCTATTATATATATATATTAATATATAATATATATTATTATATATATATATATATATATATATATATATATATATATATTATATATAATATATATAATATTCTGTGCGGGGAAGAAAGAATCCACATTGTATATACATTGTGTGTGTCGTAAAAAGCTACTAAAAGAACAACGGTGGCTGGGTTCGGATCCTGCTACCAGTTGTGCCCTAGAAATGCTCATGGATGCCTCTTATTTCTAGTGCATGCTTGCACCCCTACCCTCAGTTCTGAGGAACCAATGGACAGATATATATATATATATATATATATATATATATATATATATATATATATATTATATATTTATATTGTTTATATGAATATATATATTATATATTATATACTATATAAATTATATATATATATATATATTATATATTATTATGTATATATATATATATATATATATATATATATTATATGATATATATATCTATATATAATATATATATATATATTATATATATATATATATAATATATATATATTTATATATATTATATATAATATATATATATATATTTTGAATGGCTGCACATGACCCATTATGGCAAACAAAGGAGAGGCCACGATAGGTAGGAAATACAACTCTGTGGACAAGTCCTAACATAATTCTTTTAATTCATATCTAAGAAAAAATTATTTGAATATCATACAAAAAATATTCCTGAAGAAGGGAAAATAATTGAACAACTATTGAAAGGGGAACGATTCAAACAAGACATGGAATAGCCTTTTAGGTGCTATGGATCATTATGTGGAAAAAAATGGCGACGGAGGAGGAGTTCAGTCGAGGACGATCAATAAAGATATGAACAGATTGAGGGTTGTGGCGATGACAAAATTTGCAGGCGGGGAAGAATGTCATGACATGTAGTAGCTGTGAGTGATATTGGTGTGGTCAATGCGTGGCATTCGAGGATCACTTTCTGCAAACAATTTCGTAAATGAGGAAAACCACTAGCCAATATCTGGCTTTTTATTTCCAAGTTTCATCCCTCACCGATCGTTCATCCAGCACTCCTGCCATCGAGACTGGAAGCTTTGTCGAAAAACAAGATAATAAAAAGTTGATAGAAGGCTACCTTGTCGAATGGCAATCCGGAAGGTACCAAGAACAATTAAGGAAAGTGGAGGACCACTCTGAGCTCTTTGTCAGCAGTTTTACTGCCAGTCATCCCTACCTGAGAATGGGTCCAACAGAGTGTAATTAGTTTCTTGCGAGAATGAAGCAGCCTTGGAAATTGTTGTACAGTGGATACCATTGTATTTTTAGAGTAGGGGGATTTGAGCGCCTTGCGAGCATTGAGCGATTAAGAATAAATGACAATAAGGGTGGTCATGGTTAAAATAGAATTAGAGAGAGGGCAGTTATTATAGCTATTAGTTCTGCAGTAAAAATTTAAACATCATTGGGGAGAGGTTGCGGTCAGAAAAGATAGCAGACGCGCCCAAGCCGACCCCTGCTTTTGAGCAGTCGGTGAACACAGGAATGTATCCGCTGGAACTGTAGAGTGAAACAAATATGATACCAGCGAGGTGGCTTGATTTGAAAAAAAGAGAACAGGACCAGGCAATTGGAGGGAGCTGAGAATAGCCAAGGTGTATACCCTTCATCATAAGAGAACGGCAGCTCCTTTTGCAAAGAAACATCGAATAAGTTATGAGTGCTACAAACTGAGTTTGCAAATGGCCAGTAAGGAGGTTTTTGAGGTACCACTCACAGAATCAGTGTCATTATAGACGGTATTGGGGTTTGAAAGCGAAGATAGCTTGTGCACTTGTTATATTACCTTAGCAGGTAGAGCAGAATTACACAGGCATCAACTTCGAGACTTGCCCGGGGGTGGATTGGAAGCCTCCCGTTGATACAGATCGCCTCGCTTTGGATGGGGTCTAAAAGGTGTAGTAGAATTCGGGATGCCTGACCATAGACTACGCAGCCATAGTTCAACTTCGATCGGATTATGGAGATGTTGAGACGTGAAAGGAACTTGCAATTAGCACATAAGACATAATAATTATAAGTCCTTTTTAGGTGTTTAATGTGCTATGCGTATGTTAGGTAGTCATTCAAAAAGGGCACAGAAATCTGACCTGCGAGAAACATACTTCGTCCTCCTTTCTTCCGAATAGTATTCCAGAATTTTTGGAGGGTGAGAAGTGGAAGCATGGGAGTTACCACATTGTTTAATGTCTTCAAAGGCTAGTTGGATTTGTCGCTCAAGAAATGATGCCTGGTACTGGCAATGTATAATGCCAGGTCATCAACATATAAGAAAAACTTGACAGTTGCTGGGATGGTAGTAAAGACGTCATTAAATCCAGAAGCAAATAATAATAATACACTCTGGACACTGCCCTGCTGAGCACCTTCATAATTAATTAATACATTAATTCATGTATTAATTAATCATTATACCGTGGTATGTAATAATGTTTCGAGTTGTAAAAATTTTATACTATTTATTCTTTAATAACCATTTGAAGATCACATGTGAAAAATATAAATCCACCTTTTTTTATTTTTCCAATTTTGACATGACCTTGTAGCTAAAGATGATTAGTTTAATATGACATATATTAAATGCAGAACAATCCGTCCAGTTCAAAAATGTAAGTCCTTTAAAAATAGTTTTTTTTAAGAAGAAAATAATGGTTTACTTAAATTTGAACACAAAACGTGACTTATCATGCTCTTTCCCTGCTGTCCTCATTTGTTAATGCATATAAATACAAAACCACTCACCTTATGCTTTTTCCTTGATGGTTCGGATGGTTTTTAATTATATCGTAATCACATCCAGGCCATAACATTTTGCATTTGTAGCAATATACATATGAATTTTCCTGTTATAATAATAATAATAATAATAATAATAATAATAATAATAATAATAATAATAATAATAATAATAATAATAATAATAATAATAATTATCATCATCCACCTTTTTTCCCCTAGACTGGGGGTAAGGAGCGTGACATGCACCGGAAACAGAAAAGTAGTAGAAGAACATGACACAAGTTGAAAAGAAAGCCCAGTCTTACCGCCCCCTTTATACCTACTTGTCAGAACTCGTCGTAGTCTGAAAATCCAGCCTAGAGCTTCACGGGACCGCGACGGATCCTCACTATGGCATCTCATCAATGTAGGGTTCATCCTTTGGCCCAGGTGGGCCACAACCATACCCCCTCACCAAACCCCACCATTCACTCCTATTATGCACCTTTCTTCTCGCCTCTGCCAAACTCACATTTCTCTCCTCCAGGTATTCCTTTACTGACTCAATCCACTTTTTTTTCGTTTCTCTCCTCCAGGCATTCCTTTACTGACTCAATCCACTTTTTCTTCGGTCTCCCAGCCGGTGGATCCCCAAAACACTCACCACTATACATCCACTTAACCAACTGACTATCATCCATCCTTTCCACATGCCCAAACCATCTCAACGTACTTTCTTTTATTCTCTCATTTATCCCTTTTTTTCACACCACACAACTCTCTAATATAATAATAATAATAATAATAATAATAATAATAATAATAATAATACCAAAATTACAGTAAATTTCTGATAATTGTTGTCCAGTATTTTCTTCTCAAATGATTCATTTTCCACATACTAATTTATTAGTTAAGTATAAAGATGTTCAGTGTCTATACTCTCAGGAATGACTGGTGTGTAGAAGCGATGGAGTAGTAAATCCCACTTGCTTGAACTATAAATATTCAATTAACATTTAAACACAATGTTATACAAAAAAAAAAAAAAAAAGGCTTCTGAAATTTATAATTTTATGGAATTGCACCCCCCTCCCCCCCATACATTTCTACCTTAAATTAATGGTTCTTAATCTTTGCTTTATAGCATACCTCCTTCAAAAAAAAAAAATAAATAATAATCTCTCTAATTTTTTTTTTCCACTCACCACTAAAATTTAAACCAAGATATTCATATAATTATAATAAAATTTATTTAAATTTATTTAAAAAAATTAAACAAAAAATCTGAAACACCCCAAAAAAAAAACTAAATTTTAAACAAGCAAGCAAAGGAAATTTGTACATTTCCTTTTTATTTCATGGTTTCTTTCATTCATTAATTTTTCTATTATAACTGCAAAAGATCACATCATTTATTCAAGCCTTCGCGGATCCCTTTTGGGTCCTTGGATCACAGACTGAGAACCGCTGACCAGCAGCAAATTATCCTACAGAAAAAAAACGACCTCAAAAGGCTTCAAGATTAAATAAAGGATGAAATCTGAAAGGGATTTTTTAAATTATGTGAGCTACCTTCAAAAGGAAAAGAAATACAAGGCAACTCTTGTGAGATATCCTTTACAAAAACTCCTTCATTTAAACTCATTAGGGGGGGCCTACTGGAAAGCTCTACTACTACTACTACTACTACTACTTTTAAATTGAATAAGCTTGGGGACACCTTTTCTGAGAAGCAAAATGTCTTCTCCAGAAGAAGTTTGATTGGAAAAGTTATGACTTTTTTAAGGATCATTTGAGAAAAAACTAGGTGAAGCAACTTAATAATAATAATAATAATAATAATAATAATAATAATAATAATAATAATAATAATAATAATAATAATAATAATAATAATAATAATAATAAATAATAATAATAATAATAATAATAATAATAAATATAAATTATAATGAATATTCAATACCGAATTTTCAAGAAAAATATAGGAAATAATAATAATAATAATAATAATAATAATAATAATAATAATAATAATAATAATAATAATAATAATAATAATAATAATAATAATAATAATGATTCATTTTGAGAAAAAAATATAGTATAAGTACATATGAGATTGACTGTTACCTTGGAAATTCCATCAAATATTTTAAATGCTCCATATTTCTCTTCACAAATTTTGCATGATCTAAGTCCTTTACAACCACAAGGTCGAGTTTTAAACATATTTGATTTTCAAACAAGCTATTATATTTTATTGCATCTTTCTGAAAGGGTAATAATAATAATAATAATAATAATAATAATAATAATAATAATAATAACAATAATAATACTTGGAGCGTAAGGTAATAGAAAATCTACAACCACAGTGTCAGTAGATTAAAAAAAAATAATTCCAATACCAGCTTCTATAATATCATTGGCATGGTTCAACCCAAAAATCTTTTGAGTTCACCAACTTTTGACCATGGTTCTAAGCTCTTGAATTGCATTTTATATAAGTATAAGCATCTGTTTAATACATAAATATATATCATATTTCACATTAATTCCTAATTACAAACAAGTATTATTATCAAATGTGCACAGTAAAAAAAAAAAACCTAAGTACAACTTGGATACTAGACCACGATAAGAATATTTCTCATTGTGCTTCAGGATTTAGCCCAAAGAGAATTGTAAATTCTATATTAACTGTGTTGCTTTTGGATGTCTCATAAAAAAGGTAAATATGTGAATGTAATTTCCTTGACTTAAGTTGTATTTTATTTGCATGACCTTTTTTATTTCACAAAATAATTTCCAAGTTCTGAACTCCCACAACTCCTTTATCTTGAAGCAATCTCAAATTTATTGTTCCTGCCATGCCACCATTTAAGGGTAAGGTCCAATTCAAGGAAGGGGCTTAATTAAAACAATGAAAAAAAACACGAGTCTAACCAACTGCAAACCTCTCGGGTCTATACAGTATTCAACTATATAGTTTAAAAGCTATTTGCATAAATATTTACACCTGAATTTCCATCCAATTAGTTTTATGTAGAATAAGACATAAGTTATTTATATGATTCCCTTTTCAAAAAAAAAATATATATATTTCCGATTGGGGTGTCAAATATACATTAGACCTAGATATTATGGCTACTATATGGCAATTCCAGGACAAATCAGACAGTACTTGGTACCACTAGACTTCCAATTTTGATGCAATTTTGTGTATAAGGTTATTTCATCCACCTGAAATACTGGTGCAAATAAAAAATTTCAAGGGCCTAATTTGAGTAAATGGGGGTTCAGAAATTTTTAGGGAAGATTTAACCCCCATAGACTTGAAGACCAATAACAACCATAAACATTCCTGCATCCATAACAAATAATATATGGTTGGAATCGCCATAAAGAGAGGAATTAAATAATACTAATTGCAAGTTTCTACCATAACCATGTAAAAAGTTCTCCCATTTTTTATTTTTCTTCCTCCTCCCTCCACCCTAGTCCATCAATAGTTACATTTTTTTCCATTCCTTTTTATAATTTGATGTATTAACTTTCAAACAGAGAAATAATAAAAAAATGTGTATCAGCCATTTAAGCTATAGGCCTGTTAAAGATTTTAAAAAATGTCCAATTTATGTAATATATCATATATATAATATTAATATAGTAATAAATAGTAGTATAGTATATATAGTCTTATATGTAGTTTTAGTGTGTTAGTCACTAATTATGATAATAAAAGTTAAGTGGTGTTTAAAAATGACTATATTAGTAAATATATATAATAATCGTGGATGAAAGGGAAGGGATGGATTGCAGATGCAAGATGTTATGCGAAAGGTTGTTCTGGCAGGATTATATATACACAGCGGGTGTGTAGGGAGAAAATCGAGGTGTTGATTGTCTATGGGGGATGTTGTTTGTTTGCTTTTGCTGGGTCTTACTTGTGACTGTGGTGGCTGGTTTTATAGAGGCTATATGTATGTGGACTCACTTGGAATGTCTGAACATGGTTCTCTGAAATCGTGTTAAGGGAATAAGTAGTAGAAGAATTGAACATAGATCGAAAAGAAAAGCCCTTAGTCTTTACGCGGCTGCCTCTTATTACCTTATTAGTGATGGAACTCGTCCGCAGTAAGAAAAAGTCTACCCTAAGGAGCTATACCGGTGGACTGCGTACCTGGAACCCATCCTTGATAGGTGGATTATCGTGGCTAGAATCGCTATAACTGGTGTGTGTATTGGCAATTAAATCCGGTTTGTGTGGATTGTTTTAAAAGGTCCCAAAACTGCAGGTCTTGTAGTTGGTTACCGCTAGAGACGCGGTAGTGGGGTTTGCAGTGAGGGGCCACAACCCATTAACTCCGTTCTGTCGCTACCAAAACCACTGCTCGCGTCTCCAATTCATAGCTCTTATTATACACCTTTATTCTTGCCTCTGTCGACCCCCCGATCTGCACATTTTTCTCCTCCAGACATTTCTTTACTGAGACTCAATCCAACTTTGTTCCTTTCGCGGCTTCTCCCAGTCCAGATCGATTCCACAACACAACCTCACCACTACTACATATTATCTTCACCAACTCGGACTACTGCATTCACTTCCTGATATTCCTTCATGATATGCGCAGTAAACTCAGTCACTCATCTAAGCGTGGTACTTTTCAATTTATCTCCTACAAATTTAATTTTCTTCACACCACACTCAACTCTCCATAATACGTTGTCTCTCATTCTCATTATGATTATCATCTACTTTCTAGTCTCGACACGCGTAACCCCGTCCTCAGCCTAAGATTGGTCTAGTGACTGAACGACATGAGAATTATTTAGATCTAACCTCTATATTACACAAGGACTCCGTACATAGTGAAGACAATAGAAAGCATTGTAATACAACAAGTAGAGTTTAACCCTGCTTTGTGATAAGACTCGGATTGTAAAGCTACGTCAGAAGAGATCTATAGTACACTAAGTTAACGATTCCACCACATGATTTAATAGATGTGCACCATGGCGAGCTTCTTTCGTCCTTAGCAATATTCGCAAAACTTTGTGTCCTACAACACTCGCGTGCATCATCCATTCCCTTTTTCATTCACATTTATATCCTAAATATTTTAACTTCAGACACTTGTACGTGGTGTATAAGCATGTGAGCATGCTGGGCAATCTCCATCAAACACATAAGCTGTCACACTGGCGGAAGGACTGTCCTCTACTGCAAACCGAATAACACTTAACACTAGGTTTTCTGATACTTATATCTAGATTTTCTATCAGTATTAATCTTATATGTATGATCTATTGCCTGTATCTATGTGCGTTCTGTCTATCTAATTCTATCTATATCCATTTGTAAGTGATCTATTTTGCTCATAGACTGGAGTTTAGTCATAGATCTAATCAGTGATCTATGTCTATTTCATGGTATCGTACCTCTTATAAATAGGTACTGATCTATATTGGTCTCTCAGGTAGTGTTCTATAGTGGCTGTAGTCGAGTAATCTGATCTTTATATCATTTACTTTGTAGCATATTCCCATGATTTACTTTTCCTTGTGAAAACGTTCTTCGTGTTTGCCAATGCATAGTTCATATCTTAGTCGCCAAAAGTATTCGTAAGGTGCGGTCCTCACTCAACCAGTCTCCTTACTTAATAAACCCTGCTGAACAGGTTGGGATTTTCTGACTCTGTAATGTAGTTCTCAAACTCTATACTCATACTTTTTTCAATGTCGGTTATTCATAAATCTACGTCTGTGAATCTATGATCAATTGAACTGTGCGCTTTATCTTCTATGACTCTATGCCGTTACTAGCCATTATCTCTATCGGTTATCTATCTACTATCTAATCTTATATCAATTATAATCTATGTCAGAGAGTGGATGTACTTACTTCCTCCCTCAGATCTTATTTTTCCTATAATTCTAATACTTATCCACTATGTGTGATCTATCATAATCTAATAAAAATTACATGAATAATGAATAAAAATATAAATAAACACACTCTTAGAAAAAAAAAGTTACAGTCCAACTCAAAGTATTAGTTAAATAATATATTATTTTTATACTTTATATAAAATAATAAATTATAAATAATTCAACCTTATATGTCTCTTTAAAATAATAATAAATGGTATTGAATAATACTTTATATAATATAATAAAATAAAAAAAAAATATAATAAAAAAAAAATGATAAATAATAAAATATATGATATGTCTATTTTAGGAAATAAAAAATATACAGTACTGTATACAAAAATTTTCAGTATAACATAATATTATTTCACTAAGTGTTTTTTAGTATATTGGCTAAAAAAAATAATAAGTTGAGTTTACTTAAGTTAATATTCATTTTAGGTATTCAATCCTTAGGTTATTCTAGACTATATATATTAGTTAGCTGTTTTAAACACAATAAATAATAAAAACCTATATGTCATTGGTTATCATAAAAAAAACTGGAGCGCTTTTTATTTCTTGAATATAATAATGGGTCTTAGTGATAGCGTTAAATTTTGGTTACACCTATTAATTACAAATCTAGTATTGAGTGTGAAAAAAAATATGTTATAATAGTGGTTAAATCAGCCCAGGGATTGGATTTTGCTTTAGGATATATATATTATTTTTTCCATTTTTTGAAAAATTTTCACCAAATTTTCAGCGTTTTATTGGAGCCTGTTCCAAATTATTTATGAGTCATGTTTCCAGTGCATTATCACTGCATTTAAGGAGTTTATATTATTATATATTAGTGATTATGATAATTTTTGTAATGAGAATTACTCTGAGAACGAGTACCCATAGTTTGATCTCATTCTCACTCCACCATAATATTGCTCATATATGGATAAATTATTTTGTAGTACCTTATTCCCCCCCCCTCCACTTTAGGACTCTAATTGAGTTTTAGCATGTAATAATGTTTCATACCATACTTGCATCAAAATGCCGATAAAAAAATATAACAATTCATAACTACAATAAACAGATACATAAAAAGTTCTAATAAGGAGTACTTATATACATGGATAGCTATTATTGTGTTGTTTTTTATATATTAATATTATATCTGCGATTGATTTGTTAAATGGTCTCAAATTTTGATCAAATTATTTAAGAGAATAAATCCACAATCTTGTAATGACAAAGCAAATATAGTGCACAATAGATATTTATTTTGTAACAAAAAATAATAAAACCCACCTTGTAACAAAAAAAAAACATGTATATTTTTTAACATTATAGCTTTTCATTCTAGGTACATTGTTTTA
Organism: Trachelipus rathkii; assembly: GCA_015478945.1. NCBI lineage: Eukaryota > Metazoa > Arthropoda > Malacostraca > Isopoda > Trachelipodidae > Trachelipus > Trachelipus rathkii. The sequence goes on along the minus strand of JABUQX010079019.1, from coordinate 8,755 downwards.
TCTGTTATAAAAATCAGAGTTAGTTTAATACTTAAATATAATATAATATAATACATTATAACTTAATTAGTGAAGCTCAATCGCTAATCTTTTTTTTCAGGCCATTTTCTCGATCATTATTTATTTTTAACCTATTTCTATGTTATACAATAATAACAACTGGCATCTCTCTATGATTCTGAATTTCCATTAAGTTTCATAATAATATTCGATTCTAGATCGGGTTTTTTTTTTTATTTTTTTTTTTTTATATTATTTTTTGAAAATAATTAACTCATAATGTAATCATATTTCAGTTATTATTAAATATGTGGAAATATTAATTGTATATATTCATCTCACTTTTTTTCAGAAGTATAATTCGCTATTATTATATATTTACTTGTAATTGTACCTGGTATAATTTAATTGTTAGTAATGATATAATAGCGCAATAATATATTTTAGTGTACATTTATAATGACCAGAGTTTGCTCATGAATATCATAGTCTTTCGTATAGCACCTGGTTCGTAGACATAAAAAGGCATATCCTACAGTCAGTAAGATTATCCCGATGATCAAGTGTCTGATAACTCACTATGTATCTTTATATGGATAATTGGGAGTTGATTTAGCTCTTATGGTATTATATAATACGGCATTTGTGAGCCCACATTACCTACTCAATGGTTTAGTACCCGCCACCCTTTTCTCTATAAATTGCCTTATGCTAATTGGTACCGTATATCGTTATAGTCACTATTAGAATTAATACCCAATTAATATAGGTATTTTCAATTAAGTATATAATCTGAATAATGATCTCGTTTCGGTAGCTGCTACTAAATCATAAAACATGTGTAAAGTTCTTAGGTATGCTCCCTCGACTACGTCCCCTATTATGCATACCTTTTGGTGTAAATTTATATTTGTTTTGTTATAATCACGGCCCTAATAGTGTCGGTTCTAGTATTAGCATCACTCAATTAGTGAGTGGTGAGATGTAATTATTTTAAATTTAATATATAGTGTTGTTTTACCTGAAGGTGCCATTACTTTACTTCAAGGTCCCATTTGGTAGGTGCCACTAATGCGGACTCGTCATTGTGAGTGGGTTGATCTCGGATCAATCTTTGTTTAACATTTCGTCTTTTACATATACTATTATATATATATTTTTAATTAATATTTTAATATTTTTGAACTTATATAATAAATATTATATTTTACCATGGAATTAAGATATATATATATAATATAGTAATTAAAAATATAGTTCAATAATGATAAATAAAATACAGAATAAATAAATATAAGGTGGTCCGATTTACCCCCCTTACAGTATATACCGCCAAAAAATTTGATAAACACTTTTTGAATTCGTTTTTTATATATTATTAATTATATTTCATTTTTTTTGTATGATTAAATTTGTGTTACTTATATAAAGTAATACTATTTTTATATATATGATTTATAATATTTATAATTATATTTACGTAATAAATAAATGTCAATTTATTTTAATATTAAATTTATCGATAAAAAATACGTAAAAAACAAATGGTGGCAACATTCACAAACAACGCAGAAATTACCCAACACCCACGCTCACAAAAAACAATCCAACAAATCTTCCCATAAACATCCAACTCTCCAATATCGAGCAACCACGTCACGCACCCACACCCTAATACAGCTTAGACACACTCAACGAGAAACCACAACAAACAGCTCCAGCAAGCGCGAACACACACGATCGAATACCTCTACCGCACAACAAACTACTAAATAATCGATCTACATAGAGGAGATCAACTTCACTCAACCTATTAACAACTCTTCCGAACACCACAAGCCTATAACAACACCGACCACACAACCCACACAACTAACTTACACCGAGCAACAGACTCACCGAGACTCCCCTCATCACACTCAGACAAACAACACTCAACATACTAACTCACCCACTAACCAACACACAACACTCCAAACAACCACAATCTCAACCACATCCAAACATCACCACATACATCTACTACTATACATACTCAACACTAACACAGACAACAGCAGCCACCTACAACACCATAACACTGAGAAGATCCAACACTCAACACACCCCCTTCAACATCAGAGCACCAATCTACTTAACATCTCAATCCTACTTCCTCATTTCTATATAGCATTGGAACGGACCACCATATAATAACATACACTCTAGCAACTCCACATAAATCTCTACAGTACAGTATTTATTTAACCACAGAATCCCTCAAAAACACACCACACACTTACTCTCACATAAAACATAAACTCAAAACGCATCACACTCTCAACACACTCAACCTCAACCACACAAAACAACCCAATCTAAACTCAACCTCATCGATCTACAAATAACACCACAAGATACCCACATGAAACACAGAACAGCTGCTGCTATAGTTTATAAATTGATGGCGAAAATTATAATTTTTTATTTATTTTTTTTTATTATTTATTTATTTAATTTATTATTTAGAAGTTAGGATATCGAATCTAACCCCTCCTTAAGTAGGCGGGCGAGTCACCCGGGGCCCGACGCTACTGCTGAATTTGATTCCCATGGTTTATTGATGTCTAAATCTAACTCACTCTTTCTATCATGCGTTTAGTATATCATGATAGTTACACCTATACCTCCCTCATCTATGCACCTATGCAACTTTTTATATTTCTTGAGCTTATCTCAGAGTCCTAGAGCTATTGGTGTGTGGACTAGTGATGTTTTGAGTTGCTAGTGCCGGTATCTCCGCCCGCTATTTATAGAGCTAACTAAAGCGAGTGGGCCTAAAGTTTCAATATCTTATTATGAGTTGGTCATTTGAATCCGCAGTCAATCAAATGTCGTATTTATTATGTAGTACCTATATGTATCCTCCTCTCTACATCCTTAATACAGTTTCATAGTTAAAAAGGAAAGTGCGGGCAAGGCCATTATAACCTGATATAGTAATGAACAAATTAAAATAATTTCTTTAAAGGAAACGATTATAAAGGGGAGGGGATGAACACAACAGAACCTTTACTCCTGAAAATTCACACACATATTCTCGTGAATACTTTTCACGACTCGAGCGCCATAAATCATGCATGATACAAATTATTAACGCTGTGTAAATAGCTCAATTATATATTTATATATTATATCTTTATTTCATATTAAATTTTTATATATTATGTATATTTATTATTTACTATTTTTATATAATATATCCTCTTTAAGTTATGTTCCATAAAATTATGGCATTAGACACAGAAAGTGATGAAATGATCGATATACTGGTAACTATGATGACATATTGTCACCTCTAGAGGTTATTTCAGTTATAGTATATGTGGGTTTGTCTTCTTTCACTTCACATTGGGGGGTTTTTGGCTTTTTTTTTTAATCTAAAATAGAGAGTTTGGTAGCAGAAGAGAGTGAGTTAAGCAAAAACAATTATAGTAAGTTTTTTCCTTGGTGATATATTAGCCTAGGTGCTAGCTTCATTTTCAAGAAAATTTATTTATATAAAAGTCTAATTACGGTGTAAATAGTTTAAGTTATAGGCCATAAAAAATTGAAAATGGTTTTTTTATGTGTTTATATGGATTACATAGCTACAAGTAATTCCCTTTAGTCTATAACTCTGCTGATATTATATTAGTATCTTATTTACCAATTACGTATAAAAGTGTTAGTATCAGTCATTTTAGAAATAAAATTATTTCCTCTGTTACAATACATAACCAAACTTTCATAACCTGAACTTGGGGCCTGAAGATGAGACCTTAACTCTAATTTATATCATTAAAAATGAAAATTGTGGAATTGTATTTTTAATTTAACTTTGAATAGGAGTCTGTAACTTTTCTTTCCTAAATTCCTAAATTGCAGTACGTAATTGGAATGTGTTAAAATTAAGGCCTATGTCCATCATTTTATTATACTTTTTTTTTTAAGTAGTGCTATATTCTACTAGTGTTATATAGTCATAATTCTTTTAAATATAAATAAATTATATGGAGTACTAACGGGCATTCAACTGACAACTAATTACTCATTATTCTTCATAACTAATTTATTTCTTTAATTATTTATTTATAAAAGATGGAAGGCATGTGAAGTGATTCCCTTGAATTCATCTACCCAAAAGAACACCCATAACTATTTTGTTTATAAATTATTGTTTTATGTCTAAATCTTTAACCAAAGTTCAATGATCAGAATAGAGAAACTCATGTAAGTAAAAGTAAGTTCTATATTTAGTAATATGTTTACTGATTATATTTTAATAATTGTTAATCAAATTATTGTAAGTTAAATGTGAATTATGTTTTTCAATCTGACAAAATAAAATACATATTTATTAATTTAAAAAATAATGAAAATATTAAAATAATTTAGGAATTAATTTAAATGAAATATTAAAAATCATCTTATTAGATGAAAGTAAAAAACTTGTTGCAGAAGTTAAGACTCTAAATAAATTTAAATAACAATAACTGTTAATCAAGTTAATGCAAAAATTAAATGAAAATTTAAATAAAATAGATAATAAATTATGAACTAAAAGAGTAAATGTATTAAAATAAAAAATAATTGTAAAATAATACTATATAATACAGCTGATTCCAAAACATATACTTAAACATTTTACTACTATTACTCATGGTTTTATGAATACATAGTAAACTTTGTGAATAACTTAAATCAAAAAAAAGATAATTGAAATGTTAAATTTAAAATATAAAGTTAAAGACTAGAAAAAAATAAGCAAATATATTACATTAAATACTAAAATTTTTTTAACAATACATTTTATAAAACTGGCTTAGGTAATTAAGCTATGCTCAATTTAATGTATTTATTTATATATAAACTGTCTAATCTAGTTTAACTTCTCACTAAAAATTTATCTATATTAATTATTATATATATAAATAAAAATAATAGAAATTAAGGAAAATTATTATTAAACATTACAATAATGATATTATTAAAAAAGTGAATTAGATTCTAATATTAATATTGCTAATTCTCTTCGTAAAGGTGGATAGAAAAAGTAATTTGAATACGCTACTGATAAATTATTTATATTATATAGTCCATATAGTAAAAATTATTATGTTATATCATAAGAAATTATTTGTAATGTTGAGTTTTGATTTTGATGTAAGTTAGTAAGGGCTTTCACTGGGGGTAATACCTCACTCAGGTCCCCTCCTTATATGTGGAAAAGACCTCTTCGTGAAGAGCTGTCTGAATATAGCAACTATATGCATTAGATTAGTTAGCTGATCTATGTGGCAACATTTTCGTTTGTACGTGCATGGAGTTCTGCTCAGAGTATTTGTGCATATAGGTGCTTGAGTGATAACCTAGGTTTTATATTTTTGATCTTAATATGTATACTCTAGGTATTCTCCACTAACCCCACCAAGACAAAAACTGATTTATCTAGAGTCCGCATGTATTCTCCCTGTGTTGTATTCTCTTCGAAACTGAAAACCTCACTCGCAAGATGAAAAGATAATTCCCTTGCTCCTCACTGACCTGGTACTCTTGTAGCTTAGCGGATATTTTGCTTCTAGAAGTAACTCCACTAGGCCTCCTAGTGAAGTAATGAGCGAGGCCGTTCAGACTCCGTATACGGGCATAAGGCGATATCTGAAAACAGACATCACGTGAAATGTTGTAAGGAACGACCACAATGCCCAGTCTCATTGTGGCTGAGTAGCCGAAGCTCCCCTAAACATTTGCGCTCTATCATAGTTTTACGATGCTTGCACCCACTTGAATAGGACAATAGTAGATGTTCGCAGACAACTGCGTCATAAAGAGATCAAGAGGTCATACTAAAGAGCTTATAGGTCCATAGATGTCCATTGGTAACAGTGTGAGGTAATATATATATTATATATATTGTGTCTCGGAAAGACCCCAAACGAAGTGAAGTGTGCCCATAGGCATATAATAGATGCTCCATTCGTCAGTCTCATTGGCCAGTTTCTACTCATAGCGACGTAAACTTATAAGTGGTATATGATAAACTGAACACCTTCTCCTTTAATTAGTATATTGTCCCAGGAATGGGTGGCTACAAGGAATGTACCGGCTCCTATCTCGAAACAGCCTTCACCTCCCTACCAATGCAGGAATACTATTCAGCCAACTCAAATTTCTCTCATTATCAATGATAATTGATGTCTGGTGTGAGCCAACTATAGCTGAATGCATCGGTGCTCAGTTATTCATTTACCTTGTCATAATATACCAATGTGGTTGAAAGGTTATAAAACCTAGTTTGAAAATGTATGAATCCCAACCCTATGATCTAGATGGCGATGAATAGTGGCCTCACTGATGATCTTTCTAATTTTTCTTTATATAAACTTGATTGAGCTTCTTTCATGTCTCAGTTTTGGTAGGGCCGGAGATATTCTATAATTGGACAAGTATTGATATATTGTAAAGGTGGACCTGACACTAGAGTCTCTAGAAAAGTAAGTAATAATTGATTTGAAGGAGAGAGTATGGTAGCCACTCACAACTGTAAAGCTTTGAGATTGATCGTTTCAACATATATAAATGTACGATGATAATAGGTCATCAAGATAATTGCAATCTGACAGGAGCTTACAATTTTGTAATAAATAGGAAAGGTCTGAGTAATAAAAACACAAGCAGCGTGACAGCTAGAACTAGTAGGAGTACTCCATATATGATCTTTTGAACCATCAGTGTACACCTAAAAATGTGATCTATAGGTATGTATGCAGGATTTCATTAAAGAGGGATCGCCCCAAATCAGGAGGACCATCCTTTTACTACTCAAGTCGGTGTTGAAGGTAAAATAGTCGAATATAATAAGAGCCCTAAAAGGTCTCATAATAAGGTTGGTAATAACAAGAAAGCGTGAAGTGAAACTCAGGCTCCTATGGTAGTAGTAGTGCGCACCTAATTGCTCCTTCTCAAAAAAAAATCCTAGCGCACTATTAAAAGAAATTCCATCCTATGCGACAGCACTACGATCTCCGTGGCGCCTCATTATAAGCATACTCGCAGTAGAAAAGGGAATATCATGATGGTCCTTACCATATTCTCTCCTCCTATAAAGTTTTGAATCCAGCTCAGACTAACAACGGCACACGTGAAATATTAGCAAGAAATCGTTCGAAGAGCGATGTGGTGATGCAATGAAAGTTATTGCATAGCACTCAAATTCCCAATAATAACATTAATATCCATCATCTTTTCAGAAGTTATGACGAGGCTTCGAAGGAAAAAGTATAATGAAGAATACAATTGAGAAGAAATGGAATAAAATGTTACAGTTAGGAATTTTATTTTAAACTCTTTTTTTATTCCAATTTATTTAAGTATGTTTGATTTGATTTATGATAGACGAGAGAAGAGGAAGGAATCGATCTAGCAGACCAGTTCTAGTAGAGACGCCGAATGCAGACTGAGGAGGAGGAGAAAGACAAGCCTCCGCCTCCACAAAGCCTTAATGGGAGAAGAGGAAAAGCTCCCAGGGGCAATTCCGGATGCAGTTATTTTCGAATGGTTCTCCAGGCACTTCAGGGTCGGATATGGGGCGAGCAGGGGACGGAAGCAGGGGAGCGAGCACAGAGAGGTGGAAAGCCGACACTCCCATAATCGCGAAATCTATAGCTATGAGATATAAGATATAATAAATAACGTGGGAAGCGCAGCGAGATGCTCGTAGTGAGGCACCCAGAGATTAAGTGACGCCGAGAACACAGAAAGTTTGCGCAGTTTCATATCATCATATTGAGCCTATTCAACAATGTAACTGCGAGGCAATGTGTGGCTTCAAATGGAGTGCTGAATGAGAAGTGAGACCATCAAGGTGAGTCCACAAGAACTTAAGTTATATTGCCTCGTGAAAGACAAGGGATCAGAGACGCTCGCTCATGAGATCATGCGTGAATGCATATCAGAAAGACGCAACTGACTCATAGAATATTGGATGAAAGTGAGACCCTCCGTCTCGTAAACACATCAAGGGACATTGCTTAATTGAAATTTGCAGGTGCCATCGATCTGCCAGCTTGAAATTATATACTGATGCATGTCATAAAATTATAAGACTTCGTCTCGGGTCACAACCTAGAAAGCATACCTATTAGGAGACAATAGTCGTCTCAAGCAACAGAGATAATAGTAGATATGGAGATATTTAAGATAGGCATCAATTAAAAAATAAATACCATTTAAAAGAAATTAGCTATTCTGACACTAATTTACTGGACTCATTACTCTATGGAGGCAGGTATGCGAGTTGTTGTTTTCTAAATTCTAATTGTGACTCATAAGAGCAAACAAACAAGGGAACGTCTAAAGATAACTCAGATCGCTCTGGGTGAGTGATATCTCTCCACACTCGAGGTTAGAACAGATTCCTCTCGTTAATGGTGAGAGAACATCCATCAACCAAGGCTACATTGAAGGCGCTAAGAAGAATAGAGATGAGGAAATAGTGGATGCAATACAACGATAAAGCAATGGAAATACCTTACCGACTATAGAAATAAAATAAAAATGAAGATATATTCTCGTATATATATACTCTTATATTATATTTAAATAGTGAATAAAGAACTAATAACTTATATATTAATATAAGAGTCACTAGATATTGTTGAGTACAGAATCAAAATGCGTGACTTCCTAATAATCAAAATAAACCTAGGTGTTTATACTGTTTATTTATTTGATA
>JABUQX010079018.1:0-31682 GCA_015478945.1 Trachelipus rathkii | reverse complement strand
AGTGTTAGTATTTGTATTATGATATGGTATGTTGTTGTTGGTCAGTGTTAAAAGGGAGTTGGTGAGGGTGGGGCTGGGGCGAGAAATAGGCTATGGCATCGAACCAATAGAATGTGGGAGAGCGGTGTATATATATTCTATATTATATATATCTATTATATTATAATATACTATTATATATTATTATATATATATATATATATTATATATTATATTATATATACTAAATATATATATTATATATATATCAATAATATTACTATATCTAGCGGGGGGGTAAGGCTAGTTGGGGATATTATATAGGGTAGGGCTTTAGTATAGTAGGTAGGTAGGTGATATTGGTGTTAATATGAGAGTATGGATGTATAATAATACCTATATATATATATAGGCGGTGTATGATATATATAGATTAATTATTATACTACTGGTACTAGGTTTATATACTATATATATGGCTCGGTATATATGGTTATATAGGTATTTATTATTATACATAATTGTTAGGGGATGTCTGCAGACTTATGTTGATATATGAGGGTATATATATATATAATATATATATATATATATTATATATTATATATAGAGTTATATTAGTTTATTTTATTTAATATATATATATATATACTATATATATACTTAACAAATCTTACTGGATTCGGATAGGATATATTATATTATATAATATATATATATAGTGTATTATATATAGCATATATATTATTATAGTATTATATAATAAATATATATATATATATTATGTATATATGAGTTATATGAGGTATTAGTCTGGAGGATAAATATAGTATGCGGTATATATATTATTTATCTGATATGTATATATCATTTTGGGGTATGAGTGTGGGACAGAAGGTGGGCACGATCCGTTGGTATTTCCGTTCTCCGTTACTAACGGAACTACTTTTCAGTTTACTGTGTACCAGACTCGTGGACTTTCTCATCAAGTATGAGATAATCCTTCCGTTATTTTTTTTTCGTTTACTTCAATTTCGTTACATGGATTCGATTATCTTTTTGATGTTTGTTCTTCGAATGATAACAGGAAAGAAAAACTTCCAGAAAATCCTTTTATAATATATATTATATATTATATATTGATATTATATATAATATAGAGGTAGTTTAGTATTAGTTACATAGGTGTATGGCAGGCCTTTCATACATAGTTTTATATATTAAAGGAAATTAGGTTGAAATTTGCATAGTGAAATACTAGGAAGTAGATGGTGGTTTCGTAACTGATGAGATGAATGTGATTAGAGTGTTGTGGGAAACTTCGAAAATCTGCATAAGATTGGCAGTAATGAAGAGGTGATAGTGCATGTTGTGTGGTTTGATGGTGGTGGGTTGTTTAGAATTTGTTTGAGTATTAGTCAGTAAGGGGCAGTGGAGAGGAGTAAGAGTTGAAGAATGGTAAATCTGTTCAGTATAGATGAAATACTGGGTGAAATGATCAATGAACGGGAGGTGAATGTGATTGATTAATTGGAAGTTGTGGTAAACAAGGGACTGTTGGGTTGATGGAGCAGTATAGTTCCGAGGGATTGGAGGGGAGAGCAGTTAATAGTTACTCTTATATTAAGGGTAAATGAGATACCGGGTAACTGCTAGATTATTAGGAATTAGCAATTGAGTGTGTAGGGAAGTATATACTTTATATTTGGTCAAAGAATGCGCCGAGTGCTGAAGGACTTGATTGTGAAGAACATGGTGGCTTTAGAAGTGGCAGAGGATGTGTAAATCAAATTTTACATTGAAAAAAATTGATTGAAAAATGGGTAGGAGAAGAATAAATTGCATTTATTTATTTTTTGTATTTTGCAAATAGAGCATGAATGATTAATACAGAGCTCTATGGGCAGGTTTATTGATATATAGGTGTTAATGGTAGCTTCTGAATGGAATCAAAGTATATATGACGATAGTAAAGCGTGTGTTAGAATATATGGAGTTGAAAATGATTGTTTAATATTAATAGCAGAGTGAGCAGGGATGTGCTATGTCTTTTTGGTTACTTCAATTTGTATATGGATTATAGGTTATGAAAGAATTAGAGGTGGGGATGTCAGGGGATGGTTAGAATCAGGGTTGTGGAGTCTTTTCAAAATTTTCCGACTGCAACTCCACCCTCTTGTCAAGATTACCAACACCGACTCGACTCACTCTCTTCAATTACGACTCTCGCGGACACCGCGACTCCGACTCCGGACTTCCACAATCTTCGTGGAAGGCATTGCAGGAGATGAAGGAGTGGAAGGAGACGGCTATTATATTTGGATGATTGGTTTTGTGGCGAATCTGAGAGTTTGAGAAGATTGGTAGTAAATTTTTTATGGTTGTGTAAAAGGAGATTCCTCAAACACCAGCGTAGAATAAATGTAAGTTATTGTTGTGAGTGAAGACATCCTCGGTGTGAAGTTATTGTTAGATGGTGAGCAGCTGGAGAAAAGTGCCAAAGTTTAATATTGATATATATTTTTGATTAGGGAACGGATGATGCGGTTAGTAGGAAAGTTGTGAGATCGGTAGGAAGAGTGGGCTGTGCAATTACTATCGTTTGTAGGTGGCAAAGGACTAAGCTTGAGTGAGCTAGGGTCTTTCACATGAGAGTTTGTTTTTTAATAATAATGATAAGGTGAAGATTTAATCAGTGCTCTAAGCTATTATTGCGCTAAGATCCGTTAATTAATTCTATTTGAAAATTCACCATTACGGAGTAAGGGAGTAACGGCATTTCGTTACTTTTTCCTTTCAAAGAAACGATTTAGAACTACTTTTTTGAGACGTTTAGTAGCGATAAACGGAACTCTTTTTTTTGAGTAACGTGCCCATACCTTCTGTATTAAGTATAATATATCTTTTATTTATTATTCGATATATATATATATATATATATATATATTATATATTATATATATATTTTTATAATATTAACTATAATTATATATATATATATATAATCTATTATATATAGTAGTTATATATAGTATATATATATATGGGGGTGAGGGGTGAGTGGAAATTACTATATCGGGTAGTATAGTTAATAATATAGGTGGTGATATATAGATATATATTAGTAGTAGGTGAGTATATATTATATATATATGATATAATTATATATAATAGTAATATTGTATATATATAATAAATAAATAGTTTATTAATAGATATAAATATATATATATATAATAATATAGTTTTATATAGTTAGATATATGGGTGGTATTAGTATATGGTAATGAAAATGTCAATTATAATAATGGTTATAGTAGTAGTATCATATATAATTAATATAATGAATATTATAATATATATAATTAGTATTCATCTGTAAATGAGTATATTAAATATATATATAGTATCGTAATATATATATATGGTATAATAAATTTAGATATAATAATAATATAATTAAATATATATATAACTATTAATTCATATTATATATATATAGGTGGGATCGTTACTCAAAAAAGAGTTCTTATCGTTACTCCGTTACTCAAAAAAGTAGTGCCGTTATCGTTATTCCGTTTTCTTGAAAGAAACAGTAACGAAGTGCCGTTACTCCGTACTCCGTTACTTTTAAGTTTTTCAATAGACATTAATTACGCGGTATCTTGCAATTTTATTGGTTTGTGCATATTTAAAATTTTTAACCGATTTATCATTATTATTAAAAAATACTCTCATGTAAGACCTGCTTACTCAGGCTTAGTTCCCTTTGCATCAACAACGATATATTGCACCAGCCACCTTCCTTTACAACTTTTCTACTAACCTGCATTCCTGTTCCCTTTCATCCAATATATTACTAATATTTACTCTTTTCTTCCAGCTCACCATCCAGCACTACTCACACCGAGGACTGTCTTTCACTCACAAACATAACCTCGCTCTTTTATCGACGCTACGTTCAAACATCCTCCTTTGACACACCATGCAAATCTCTTCTACCAATCTTCTCAAACTCTTTCAGATTCGCCACACAAACCAATCATCCAGCATATCAATAGGGTAGGTATCCTCACTCTCTTCCCAGTTCTCCAGTGCATTCTACCGAGATTGTGGAGATCGCGCAGTCGGCAGTCGCGGTGTCGGAGAGTCCGGTAATTTTGAAGAGAGTGGAGTCGGAGTCCGAGTTCGGTAATTTGAAGAGGGTGGAGTTGGAGTCGGAAAATTTTGAAACGACTCCACAAACCTGATTCTAACACCATCCCCTGCCATCCCACCTCTTAATTCTTTCATAACCCCAATCCATATACAATTGAATAACCAAGAAGACAAGCACATTTCCCGCCTCACTCTGCTATTAATTTTAAAAACAATCACTTTCAACTCCATATATTCTACACACGCTTTTATCGTCATATTACTTTTGATTCCATTCAGAGTACCATTACTACCATATATCACCATAAACCCTGCCATTCAGAGCTTCTGTATTAAATCATTTCAGCGTCTTTTGCAATACAAAAAAAATAAATAATGCAATTTATCTTCTCCTCCCTCATTTTTCAATCATTTTCTCAATGTAAAGATTTGTTCACATCCTCCTCTGCCCCTTCTAAAGCCACCATTGTTTCTTCACAATCAGTCCTTCTCAGTCACTCGGCGCCACTTCTTTCGACCAAATATATATTCATATCTCCTACTACACTTAATAGCTATTTCCTTATTAAATCCTACAAGTTACCCTTATCTCTTACCTTTAATATAACCGAGTACTATTACTGTTCCTTCCAATTCCTCGGAACTATCTCTCCTAAAACATTTTAGAGTTACAACCACTTCCAAAGTGTAAGGATCAGCATCACCATCTCACCTCCGTTCATGATCATTTCACAGTAATTTCATATACCTGCAGATTTACCATTCTTCAACTTTCTTCCTCTACACAATCCCAGCATTCTTACTATTATAATGACCTCATGCCAAAATATCTATCATTGCAACCATCAACCCACACACTTCACTTATCTCCCTCTTCATTACGCCAATGTTATGCAGTGATTTTCGAAGGTTCCCACAACACTCTAGTACATTCCATTCTCTCAGTTACGAAAGCACATTCCCTAGTTTTTATTCTATCGCAATTAAATACCCTTATCTCCCTTTCATATACTTTAATTAATATTATATAATATATATTAATGGGGCTATATATTATATAGAGATATATATATATTATAGTATAGTATAATATATTATAATAAGGATGTTTGGCTTGTCGGGGTGGTCAATGGCTATTCAACATTCAAAAGAAGTCGAATTAAAATGTGTAAGGATGAAGTTACGGAGAAAATAAAATAACGGAGACTTTATTAGAAGCGTTACATGAAAGAGAAAGTACGAGTTCGTTACTCCGTTGCTGAAGAAGTATTCCGTTAGTAACGGGAGTAACGGAATAACGGGATCGTGCCCGACCTCTGTATGTATATATAGTTATATTAATATATATAGTAGGTATAGATATGTGATTATAGGGTATATGATAATATATATTATAGTTAATATATATATATTATACAGGGGTATATATATATGTATATTATATATATAATTATGGGGGTTATATATATGATAGTATATGGGGTATGTATATATGGGTTAGGTATTATTAGCGAATAGTAATGTTATATATATATGTATATTTATATATTAGTATATTATATGGTAACGGGTTTGTGTGAAATTTTTTATGTGATTTTATATATTAGTATTATATGATATAGGTTATATATATATTAGTGGTTAGTAGTATATATTATTGTATTATATATATTGTAGGTGTATTTAAAACTATATATTATATAAATATATATATATAGGGGGGGGGGGGTTGGGAGGGTGGGGGGGGGGGGGGGGGGGGGGAGGCGAGGGGGGGGGGGACCGGGGGAGGCGGGGGGAGTTAAAAAGGATCTTGAACCGCGTCCCAGAGTTTTCCAGGTTCGTTTGGAAATTATATTTATAGAAAAAAATTAATAATCAAAGAACAATTGATTCTTTTATTGTTCCTAATAGTTTATGGAAAATATGAAATGTTTATACTTTATATATATATATATTATAGCCTATATATATATATAATATATATATATAAGAATAATATATAATATATAATCATATATTAGAAAAACTTTATAAAATATTATATTATATATATATTATAATATTTACGTAATATAATAATAGGTATATGATGGTAGGGTATATATATACATGTATGGAGTAGCCGGATACCTATTATTATGAACATATATATACAAATATATTAAAAGATATTAGATATTTATATATACATAATTTATAAAGTATATAATATATAAGTATATAGGTATATAGTATATATATTTATATATATAATTTAATATATAATAATATATTATATTATATATATATATATATTACTACTATATATATATACCCCTCTCCCCACTTCATGGTTAACGATGCATATATCCCCAGCCCCCAACCCCTCTTCACAACGCCCAATTTAACATCTGATCTACGAACAGCTTATATACGTGGGAGATTCATAATACATACTAACACTTCCACACCACTCCCCGCCGCATTAATAAAATCCCATCTTGTTCTTATACTCCTGAACAAGGGGACCACCTACAACATCGCTATCGTCAACCTTTATTCGACACTTTCGACTCCAACCCCCGCGAGTAGGCCGCCCCAAGGCACCTGCATCCCCGCCCTATCAAACAATAGTAAATACCCAAATCTCATCTCGGAGGCGACTTAAATAACGCACACTGCCTGGTACGGAGACTACCCATCTGCGATCCCCGAGGCAACCCACTATTCCTTATATGGAATTGGATCCCACCATCACCTGAATATCCTTAATCAAAAAACTCGCCCACCCAAGGAAATCCCTCCCCAAGCAACCAATCCCACACCTCACCAGACGTCACAGTTCTGCTCCCCTTCCCATCACAGACTAACCTGGGACACAACCACCGACCTACAATTCAGATCATCTCCCTATCCTCTATCTCTGACCTCCCCCCAACCCCCCAAAAAAGACCACCACATACAACTACCAAAAAGCTAACTGGACAGAATTTACAAACCATATCAGCAAGTCCCATATAATCCCTACAGCCATACATTACATAACACATTAAACACCTCATCATTCATTTAAACAACCCACAATCATCAAATCAGCCAACTTTACATACCTAAGGGTCACAGAAAATCCTACAATCCTAAACTATCCTCCGGAAATCAGTCAACTTATTAACAAGAAACCTCTCGAAGAACCTTACCCAACATTTAACCAAACTGAACCAAATAACTACCTTAAACACTCAGATCTCAAATTCTCTAACCACTAAACACTACTAACAATACAGATACCTACAAAACAACATCTCAAGCATAGATAATAAGAAAACCTGCGGTTATCAAAAACTAATAACTCACAAAAACAACCCCCCTCCTCACACGAATCCCCATCCTTGCCGAAACTCCCTCCCTTCCCCAAAACACAAGCAGAACAGCCTCGCAGAAACACTCGCTAAACTCCCGCAAATCTACTCTCCCCCTATTAGATTACAAAAACACCAAAAAACTTCCCCAGATCACCAACCCTCCACCTCCTTTTACAACCAAACATGATATCAGAGACAATAAAAACCCTTAAAAATTCACCAGCAACAGGAACCGTTTCATCTCAAATTTCCTGAACACCTAGGAGGAAAGCAATTCTCCTTCATCACAGAAATTCTTTAATAAATCCTGGAAACTACTATATACCCCCAATCTGGAAAAAAAGCATTCATTATCCAAAACTCAAACCAAAATAAGACCCCAATTCCCCTCCCATCCTCCTTATCGCCCATTCTCCCTTTCTCTGTCCACATCAGCAAACTGGCTGAGAAACAATATAAAAAAAATATCCCCACACATCACCTCCCAGAATTTCAACATGGATTCAAAAGGCAATCATCCAACAACAACAGCCCTCACCTCCTTCACACAACACATAATTAATGTTCAACCAATCCCCATCAAACAGATCCATACTTACAGCCATCGATATTAACAAAGCTTTTGACACTGTCCCCACATTATCCTTATACAAAAATTCTTCAATCCTGCTAGAAAAACAATGATAAAAAAAGGGCTTCCAATTTCATACATAGAGATGCTAAAGTCTCCTCCTCACTAAAAACACCGCTCCAACTCATTCAACTGCAACGGACGTACAAGGGGCCATTATCTCCATTCCTCTTAATCTCTTTACAGCAGATCTGCTTACCCCAACCAACCAATCACCAAACTAATTATTACGCAGATACATTCGCTCATTTCCCAACAATCCACTGATTAAACACAGCACCCAGCAACCCAAGCATACCTACAATTATTAGAAACTTGGCTACTCAACAATAGAATGACAGCTTGCCCCCTTAAATCTCCATTAACCCTCCTAACCACTGACCGCCACCATTCATTATTCCACCCATATTCTACTTGAACACAACCCCCTCCCTAAACAAAACCCAAAAATAGTGACCACTTACGCACAATATATTAAGAGGAGGGACATTTGGAAGAAGCAAATACTTCACCACCACGGAAACTAACACCCTGCGAACTCTCTCCCACACAAACTTCAGCGACAGAAAACACCCTTACCAATTCTACAAAACAACTCCTCAGAAATTAATATAAACTATGCCCCCTCCCCCGCATGGTTTCTCAGCACTATCCATCCAACCTAAATAATTGCAATTACTCAAACCAGCCCTTTTAGAAATACATCACTGGATGTACTAAAAACAAACCCCCATCCCACATTTACATGACGAGACACACATCCTCCATCCCTTGCTCACTTGTGAAGATGGTAAATTCAGGGACACAATTTTACCACGCAAACACGCAATCAAACCCATCCATTGCCACCAAATACTCGCCAACCCCCCCCGACACAGACTAAAAATCCCCCCCCTCCTTCACCAGCCAAACTGATATAATGACATCGTACAAAAAGACACTACCTCCCCCACCCCGAGAAAGGTCTTTTGGCTACTCTCACATGCGCATACAGGCGAATTTATAAACATCTCTACAAATCGCTCCAATAACAACCTACTAAACACCCTCTCCCCAAACATTCTCCCCACAGAAGAATTTCACTGCTCCAGGAAGAAACTCAATTACCTCGCGCCGGTGTTGCAGATCAGGCCATCCAACCCAAATCTTATGCAATATAAATCAGATTCATAACTTGAAACGTTATATATCCCTCCATCTCTGAGCTCAGATAGTCGTAAACTCCAATCCAGGACACGTATGGAGCACTTCTCTTCTGGTAATAGTCGCCCGCCGACTCGACGCTCCCCGTACACCTTTACTGTAACTTCTATTCTTGATCTGTGGAACCGCCCAGAGGCGGCAATGGCCGGCTTTCTGGAGGCAATGTGGCCCCTCCAATAAGGTGGGTCAGGGGCAGAAATGTATGTATGTACATATATCATATATAATATATTATTAGTGATATATAATATATATATTATAATATTAATATATAATATATAATATAGATTATAATAAATTATAAATTATAAATATATATATATATTTAATATAAATATATATATAAATATATTATTATATAGTAATTATATATATAATTATCTATATATATATATATTATATAATAAAGGTATATAAATATATATATATTATATATTATATACTATATTATATATAATAATATATATATATTATTATATATATATTATATAATAAATTATATATATATAATTATATTATATAGTAAAATATATAATAATAGTTATAATATTATTAATACTATATATGTGTTTTTATATATATATGCAGTAATAATATTATATTATTATTTTAATTCTTATATTAATTTCGGCTAGTAGATAAAGAATTTAGTTTTTTGTTTTTTCATATATATTTGAGTGCTATTATATAATACTAACAAAAAATTTCAGTGGGAAATAAACGTAATCAAAAAATTATAATAAAAAAAAAAAAAAATAAATAAAAAAAGAGAAAGACGAAACGATTATAATAATAATAAAAAATCGTATTTTTTATTATACCGGGAAGCGAGAAGACTGTAATATTTTCGTCAAAAACAAAGAGGAAAAAAAAAAAGTATGGCAAAAGTCCAAAGGATTGGTTTAAGTTTACTTGATCGTCGATCCTATAGGTTAGGTTCTATAGTTTACTGCACTCGTTGATCCATAAGGCTCCTAGGGTTTTTTACGGCCCTCAAGTCAGGTATTCGAGAAATATTGTTAAGTAAACACAAGAATCAATATATAAAAAAAAGTCAATGAAACTGAAAATTTTAGCTCTATCACGTTTTATCACTAAAATGCGCTTTCTTTCTCATGCAATTGAACGTTTTTTGCTTACTTTATTAATTAATTTTTAAGTATTTTTCATAATTTCGTATCTTTCTCATTCCCATCTTAATTAATTGGCACGTATCGGCTTAAAAGATATATATTTACTAACCCAATATATGCAAGATTCCTATAATATAATTTATTTATTTTCTTTATATATTTTTTAAATATATATATAAACAATATAAAATATAATATAAAAATATATTTACATATATAATAATATAATTAAACAATAAATCAAATTTAGTAGATACTCAGGTTGATTATCTATAATTATACTTATATAATTTTATTATTCCATCCTTTATTTAAGTGATATTTATCTTTATTTAATTTTAATTTACTTTTAATAATTCAATATAACCACAATTCTAACCATGGTTACTTCATTTTCATTTCTTCAATAACTGAAAGTATAAGTTTTATTAAAACTTCTAAAAAGGTTTGAAAAAAGAAAATATGGTGGAAGGGGGGTTTTCAGCCCTTGCTATCAGACGAAGAGAAGCCTAATTAGAACATTTTCTTCATATGATTCGACAACTACGAAATTAAAGCGAAGAACTTCGCTTTAGTTATAACTCAATATTTTTAAATTTCTTTCTTTCTTTTATTTAAGTTGATATTGCTTTAAATTGCCAAAACTTTATCTACTACTAAGAAATGTTAGCTCCTTCCAACTCGAATTTCTATAATAAAATAATTTACATTTATTTTTAAAAGTTTCTCCAAATATAAATCTATGGGTAAACTTTTCATCCTTAATTTTACTTAATTATCATGCTTATTTTTGACCAATGACAATTCAAAGATTCTTTTACGGTTGTCAAGTCCACTTTATAAAAACTTTCTTCATAACGGAAGAGGATTCAACAGAGTCTATCAGATTTTCCTTCTGTTCAATCTTCCTTCAGGGCTTTCTCTTTCCTTTTGGTTCTTCTCTTTTTCCTCCCTTCAATTTTTTTATTGGTCCTTTACTATATATAAATATGTTTTATATTATATTATATATATAAAAATATTAAACGCCATAGACTATTTAAATACAAATATATAATATATAGGTATATATTATATAGGGGGTATTCCTTAAAGTTTTGGTTTATTTATATAAGAAGGAACATATTTAAATGTAAACCATGAAAAACTCACTCAAGGTCATATATTATTATATATATATATATATATATATAGTTATATTATATATAAATATATATAAGAATATATATATAATAAGTATGAACTCAATTAGTAAGAGATGAGAAAGGAGAGAGAGAGAGAGAGTCTACAGTTCCATTAATACAAGTTTTTCTACAATCCTATGAAATAAGATTTTTGGTCTATATATAATTACGCAATACCTTTCTTTGTTATCCAATGAACGTGAAAGTAATATCGGGTGTAAAATTTAACCCCTTAATGGTTATATATTATATTGGCATTATCTGTTTATTTATGTGGCCATAATCATAAGAGTAATGGAAGAGCGTATCTTCTTAAAAGAATATCAATATTGCTCAAGATTATTTTTATACTTATTCTGCTGGTGTATATGAATGCTATATAAAATCGCTAATTCTCCACACATTATATATATATATATATATATATATATATATATTATATATATATAATATATATATATATATAATTATATATATATATATATATATATATATATATATATTATAATAATTATATATATTAGTATATATTTATATATATATATATATATATAGTGACAGCAGTAGTGTATTAATATATATTTATTATTAATCTTTGGTGACAGAGTGTGAGACAGAGGGAGTTTCTGTGTGTGTGTATGTGTATGTGTGGGAGAGAAAGAGAGAGAGAGAGAGAGAGAGAGACGAGAGAGAGAGAGAGAGAGAGAGAGAGAGAGAGAGAGGAGAGAGAGGAGGAGGAGAGAATCGGGATATGCATTAATTTATTTATTTATATAAAAACGTTAAGTGAGGCAGAACTGAATTGCTTTTGAGAAATTATTTTTCCCTTTGTTTTATTCTGACTTGAGGAAAGATCGATCTTCCTCCTTCCCTTTATATGAACGATAAATCCAAGACAAAAGGTCTTTAAATACGCAATAACTTTTACCTTAAGCTACATTCAGAAACACTCTGACTTGAGAGAGAGAGAGAGAGAGAGAGAGAGAGAGAGAGAGAGAGAGAAGAGAGAGAGAGAGAGAGAGAGAGAGAGAGAGAAAAAGAGAGAGAAAAGAGAGAGAGAGAGAGAGAGAGAGATACAAGGCACAAAGAAGGAGTACCAAAGAATGTGCTAGAGAAAGAGTTGAAAAGAGAGAGAGAGAGAAAAGAAGAGAGAAGAGAGAGAAGAGAGAGAGAGAGAGAGAGAGAGAGAGAGAGAGAGAGAGATCAAAATCGAAATTAGAAAAAAATATATTGTTTCATTTATTGAGCAATATTTATACACCTGGGAAATTTTTTAATAATCTATCTCTTTCTATCAAGATAAATATATAAAGATAATGTGTCTAAATTACTTCAAGAAAGGTTCCTCTTAGCTCTAACTTAATTACGATGATAATGTCTTTCAACTACAGTTTTACGTTGACTTTCTGAACATTGAAGATTTTACCACAACTTCATGTCAATTTTCCTACACCTTCCGCTTTATTCGAATATTTAGGTATCGAAGTTTTCCTCTCATGTATCTTTGTTTTAAAAGAACTTTCTTTAAACCTTTTCTAAGATTACCATACCAAGAAAAACCAAAAGTTTGAGGAATTTGAACACTTTTTAAACCACCGAAGAAATGGTCAACACGACATCAAAAACATTCCCCCTACAGCCCGCTGCAGGCGTTAGGATAGGTTAGGTTAGGTTAGGTTAGGATAAGTTTTGTTGGATTTGTTAGAGAAACTAAATAACCAGATTTTTTTTTTTTTTACAAATTGTTTTTTTTATTTTTTTTTTTTCAACAAATTTTTTTTTTTTTACTAGAAGTTACTCTATTTGGTATACCGATCCTTTTCCAAGTCGACCATTACTATTACTAGAGTTCGCATACACAGTTTCATTTTCCTTATTGGGACCAAGTAAAGATGAGGACACCCAAATCGATGAGTTGGCAGTTTTCGATAATAATGATTAATCATGTGAAGCTACTTTTCATAATTTTTGGTTTTAAATGCTATTATTAAAATGTTATTAATTATTATTAAATATTTTTATTTTGTGCAACCATTTTAAAATTCAGATTTAGTTTAATTATTATTAAAATCTCGATCAACTTTGATTTAGTGTAATTATTATTAAAATCTTGATCAATAAATGTTTGTTGCTCATTTATTCCGACCAATTGGAGAATTATGGCAACCCATCGAATAAGAGAATTCTGGCAACCCATCGAATAGGAGAATTCTGGCAACCCACCGATTTAGGTGCGATTAATTATCTTTCTTTACCCGATCCGAAAAATTGACAAAAATTTTACAAGGAATTTTTTCATTTATTTTCTTATTATAGAAAATAAATTGGTGAAGCTACTTTATTATAAATAAAATGTCTTTTTTGGTGTTTATAATTTTGTTGTTGTTGTTTACTCGGATTTTTTTATTTATGTTTGATTTAATTATTTTTAATTAAAAATTGGTCTATATAAAAAATTACAGATTTAGCATTTAGTATTTTCTTGCTAACCTAACCTACTTAAACTTAAACCTAAATATCTAACTTAATATAACTGGCCAAAATAAAATAAAAAAAAATAAATCTAGCATCAATATGTTTAAAAATGCTAACTCTAACATTTTCCCATATATTTTTTTGCAATTAAAAATAGTTCTCATAATTTAAACATATACAAACAAAATAAAATCCTATCTTATAACTTGTCCCATTTTTCGCAGCGTACAAATATTTGCAAATCGACTCTGAAATTCGTAAATTTTTTAATGGTGCTCAACTTTGTTCATAATTTTTTTTTATATTATATTTTATTATATATTATTTATTTATTATATTTATATATTTTTTTCAAATTATAATTTCATTTTCCTTCGCCTGAGGCACATCAATTTTTTACCTTTTTCAAAAAAATAAAGATTCTATTACTCTGCTAACGTGCTAAATTTTTGGAAATTATATATATATATATAATATAGTATATTTAATATTTTATATATATAAGATATCTAAAATGTATTTCATATATATATTATGGTATTATATTAATATTATATATGGTATATATATATATATATATATATATAATCAAATTTCTCATATTGTATTATATTATATACATATGATATTATTATAATTTTTATTATAATTGATTAGGAATAATAATCAATATTTATATATATATTATATATTATATATATATATATATATATTTATTGTAGTATATATTATATAGTATATATATATTTTATGTATATAATATATATATCATCAGTAGGTCAGACTTGAAGATCTAATACTTTATTTAGTAGGGTTGATATATATTATATACATATAATATATATTATATTATATATATATATATATTATATTATATATAGGATATATATTATATATATTATATATATATATATATATATATATTATTATATATAATATATTAATATTATATATATTAGAGAGAGAATGGAGAGAAGAGAAGAGAGAGAGAGGTATTCAAAAATTTCTTTTTTCAAATTTCTTTCTTAAATTACGCCTGAACGAAAAGTTTCGTCCCGTGGATTTGTTTCGTATTTTTCGTTGTACGTAAAGGTAATAATGTCTAGGCCTGGCCCTATTATATTATTAGTTTTCAATTATTTTGAATTATGTAATTGTCAAAGGTTAGTATTAGCAACTCGAAATGATACAAGAACAATGGTTAAAATATCTTATAAATCCAACTATCAAATCTTGATAGAAAGCAGTGATTGAATTTTTCTTAAATTTATTTATAATATCAGTTCGTGTTTCACTTACAAATAAAAATATGTATAGTTTTTAACTTTAAACACATTTATTCATATTATACTCAAAAAAGACTCAAGAAATAGGGTTAGGTAGGAAGCTTACCTACCACTATTCCTTTACTCTATGTATACGTGCACTGTTATTATTTTATAATAAATATATATTATATTTATATAATAATGAATAAAACCTTTAAATTTATTTTTGGTAATTCTATAATATTATTAATATTATTTTTTTATATTATATATTTATATATATATTTTATCTATATAATTAACATATTATTATAGATTATATCATACCTTATCTTTGTTATTCTTTCATATTTTATTATATATCTATATTTATATTATATTATATATTATATAATATATATATTATTTTTTTTATTATATATTATATATATATTATATTTATAGGTATATTATATATATATTATACATTAATTACATTATTGTAATTCCAAAAATCAGTAATATAGATATATTATGGCAAAATTACATATCATATTATAAATATAATATATATATATATTATATATATACATAATATATAAGGTATATATATATATATATAAATTATATATATATATTATATATACTGTATATATATTATATATATATATATATAGATTATATATTATATTATAGTTATATATTATATTAAATAATTAATATAATAATTTATATTATATTATTATATATATATTATAATATATATATATATATATATATTGTGGGGGTTTGCTTTCAGAAAACACAATTCTGAATCTGATACTGGGTCCTAAAACAGGTGGAGTAATTGCATTATAGGTTAGAATGAATAAATAAAATAATTAGATTATTTAGTGAATTAAAGAATGTGTTGAAGTTAGAACAGAACCACCATTAACACTACTGTTAATAAATTTAAAGGAAGAATTATGACAACCTACAGAAGGTTCTATGTAAATGTCAAACAGAAAATTAGAAATAATGTTACTTGACAAGATAATAAAAATCGGATAATGACAATATAAAAATTATTGATTTTATGCCAGACTTAACCAAAGAGCTTTTGTGTCTTCGTTTTTCTTCAAGAATGGGTTATCACCCTCTTACTGTGTAATATTACTCTACTACCCATCCTACTACCCTACCCTACTACCTACCATACTACCCATCTTACTACCTACTCAGATACCCTACCCAACTACTTACCCTACAATCCTACCTTACTAACCTACCCTACTACTTATCCTACTAACCTTCCCTACTACCAGACTACCACCCAGGTCATCTTTTCAAAATAATACTCTATCCCAAGTTCTTTACTTGGATACTTTCAAACATAGACCAAACCAATGTAATCAAAATATTATGGTTAATGGATTAGGAAGAAAACAGTAAATAACAGCCTCTACGGTCCCTTTTAACTTGGCGTTAGAAACGCTGCGTTAACACTAGCTTTTTTTGAAGGTCATATAGAAAACATTATATGGTTTAAAAGTAAAGTTATCGGTTTGTGCTGTGAGAGTCATGGGTTTGATTGCGCAAAGAGTAAACTTCCTTAATTACTAGCTCTCTTCCTTGACTAATGCAATATATATATATTATATAATATATATATATTATATATATTATATTTATATATATATTTATAATATATATTATATTAATATATAAATATATATAAATATATTAATAAAATATATAGATAATAGGTAATAATTATAATATATATTAAAAAGGGAGGGAGATCAAAATGACAAAAGCAGTAACAGTAATTTGAATTTGTAGTATTACTTCCTATTTGTTTTTATAGGAATGTATCATCAAAACTATATTCTAAAGCACAAAGATAAATAATAATAATAAAATAATAATAATTATAATAATACATAATAAATAATAATAATTAATAATAATTAATAATAATGATAATAATAAAGATAATAATAATAATATAATTAATAATAATAATAATTAATATAATTACATTAATAATAATATAATTAAATAATAATAATAATAATAATAATAATAAAATAATAATAATAATATACAATAATAATAATAATCCCCGTAAGGGATTATTAATTCTTGTTATAGATTATGAGTAAATAATAGATATATTATTATATATATATATTATATATAGTATTATATATATTTATTATATAATAATAATATATATAATATTATTATTAATATTAATTATTATATAAATATAGTTATATATATATATATTATATTATATATTATTAGGTATTATTAATATATGTTTATATGTACGGTATATATATACAACCTAATAGTAGAGTATGATATATAGATATATTATTATAATATATAACTTTATATATTTAATATTATTTATTATTGGTATTTACTTTTTATTTATATATATAATAATATATATATATATATATATTATATATTAATTTACTTTATATTATGTATATATATATTAGTTATATTATATATATATATATATTTATTTATAAATATATATATAATATATATTATTATATATATATTATTATATATAATTAAAATATATATAATATAATACTAAATAATTGTGTATTTCACCTTCTGTATTCTCTGTTACCTCGGAATAATTAATTTACTGATCATTAGATATCAATCACTTATTCATTAAAATACTTATTATAAGGAGGGCTTTTGATTCATTCAGTAATTACAAGACTATACTTACATATATAAGGTATATATATATATTTATTATGATTGATTATATAATTAGTATTATATAATATATATATAGTCAAGTTATATAAATATATATATATAATAATATATATATAATATTACAATATATTATATATATATATATTATACTATATACTACTATAATATAATTATATATTATATATAATAATATAATATAATATATATTATTATATATATATAGTATATATATATATATAATATATATATAAGGTTATATTATATATATATATATATATATATATATATATCACTCTTGCTATAAAAACCTAAGCTTTTAATATTAATTTTTATCCTTGTAATTAATATTTTCTAGCGGAAAAAACCTTTGACAAAAATGTTAAACAAGTAACCCATCCTTACTTCCGAGTTTCTCCATTCAAATTGTTCCTACTCACTGTGTTCATATTTAAGATCATGGTTTCATTTTACTTTTTTATTTTTTTTTTTTTTTTTTTTTTTTTGTACGTTTTTTCCTTCTAAAAACAAAACCCGTTAATTGCTTGTATTAGAATATACTACAGTTTAAATCTGATTTAGTGAATTTATTTATCTGATTCATATATTTTTTAAGGTTATACATAGTTTGCTCATTGTTCTTGTCAAGTTAAAACAGTTTTTCCAGGAGTAATATAATTTATAATATTAGGAGAAGAGACATTAATATATACTTTATATATATATATATATAGTAGTATATTATTATATTTTATTTATATTATTTTTTTTTTTTTTTTTTTTTCAGTGGACATCTCACCAAGACCGCTCGACGAAGGCAAGCCTATCAAGGAAGGTGGTGGTTTTTTGGCTGGGTGAACATTCTAACAAACTAATTTCGGAAGCTAACGCAATTCACGCAGGATGACGCACCCACAAGACGGGGCTTTAAGAATGAGGGGAAGATTAACTTGGAGTAGGAAACACAGAAGATGGAGAGAATTTCCACAGTAACAGTATACCTTACTGGGTATTTACTGATTGGCATGTTGTGGCTTGCGTGATAAGTAATTGGAAGAGCACCGACAGTGCGAATCTTACGTCTGGAGTGCTAACTCATCAACACAAAAAAACTCATGTGCCGACTACAGCTCACCCCTGGTGTGCTACGAGGGCGTCTAAAAGGAGGTGGCACGCGAGTGTGAAAGCTTCACATACAGAATGACTGTTATGCAGAGCCCAAAACAGTTTTTATAAAACATTAAAATTTCATAAAAATTTTAGTAAAAGGATACCTTATTTAGAAAAGAGATAAAAGGGCACCAATGAAGGGGTTGGGGATGGGATTGCCAGGTCATTATATTTTTTTTTAGTAGAACTAGTTCAAGAAGAGTTACAAAAAGCTTTGAAAAGATAAGAACTCGACCCTATCACAGGATTAGCGGGGTGTGAACCCTGTAGTTCCCCCCAGATATGAGAAAAAGCAGTTTTATCTCTAATTACATTAGGGCGAGTATGAATTGTGAAATGAAGGCCCTAGTATACACATAGGAAGTTAACATATGAGAGAAGAGAAAAAAAAAGGTCTCGGCAGTCTTAAAACAAGAAACTCACCAGTATTCTTTGACGGCACCGCACTTAGCAAAACGTTGTGATGATAGTTCCAAGAAGCTATTTTTTGTTTTAATGTTTTGAGGCCAAGGATGTTTATATTGTTCAACAGGAAGAGACGAGAGAACCGTATCGAAGGGTAGAAAGTTAGGAGAAGGTGTCTTAAGATGAGGGAGATTGAGAAGTGGTTTTTAAAGAATTGAATTTCACAAAAGAGGTTGAGGACGAACCCCACCCGAAATTCCTATCCAGATCCAGCGAGAACATAGAAATCGGAAAGTTAAAAGACGAAGAGGACAATGTCTAGAAGTAAAAGAGGGAAAGTAGCAGAATTGGAAATGAGTAAGAATGAAGGTCGCACTGTCATCTGGGCATTATTTGTGAAGCAAAGTAGAATATTGTAGTTATAGAAATGTGCAGGTATGATGTTTAAAGAATTAACATGAAAAGATTAGGTAATTTTAATAGTGTTCGCGAGATAAGACAGTTAATCTGTGTTACGCGCAACACCAATGATTGACGAGAAGAGGGAATAAAAAAGACGGTTCGCTCCTATCAATCAAACAGACCGATATCTGAGCGAATTGAAAGAAAACTAGACATAAGTAAGCAAAGTAAAGGAGGAAACCCAAAGGAGGGAAGCTTTGAGAGCAGTGACTTTAAGTGATTTTATCATAGCTATGTATTGTGTAGTTTGGTTAGTTGAGTCTGTGTGGTGGTGCTTGTTGTGTTGCTCTGTGTTGGGGATTGATGGGGGATGGGTGAGTATGTGTGGGTGTTTTGGTATCTGGTTGTGGATTCCATATGTGTGTTGGTCTGTGGTAGTATGAGTATGGGATAGTATTGTTGTTTGTTGTTTTGTATGTTGTTTTGTTTGATTTTGCTAGTATATGTTGTTGGAGGTTTGCTTGTGCGTGGTAATTCTGTAGTTGTTTGGGATGGTTTGTGTCGGGTGCAGTCGCCGTTATGTAGAATGATGTCGTCATACGCTGGGGGGTATTGGGTTTGCTCATATATGTCGGAGTTTGGGAAAAGAAATGGTCGTATGGTGGGTGTATGTCGAATAGTGTCTGTTTTGGTGCTTAGTGTTTGTTGGTGGTGGGGTCGTGGTTTGTTTGTGATGTTTGGGCCTGAAGTTCTAGATTTAGATCCATATACGCAAGTTAGGTATCTTCCGATAGTCTGCGTTATGGAGGTTTGTGTATTGCTATAACTATTGGTTGAGATAGGTCGAGGTAGGCTTGTATCGGTCAGAGACCATGTGACAAATATATTTCGTATTGATATAAGGTGGAGGTATGTTGGTCTTAAATTTGGTTAAGAGAGTGTGTCGTGGTATTCTGGTGTTCGCGATCCGCGGAGGAAGTAGTATCTCTTTTATCGGAGATTCGTGTCTCGAGCAGCCTGTCGGCCACTGTGCGAGGTCGGACAGTAACGGGAAAATTGTTTGTGGGCGATTTTCCAGTGGAATCTTGTGTTTTTTTCTGTTGTATATTGTATTTTTTTTGTTTGTTTTCGTGAGTTTTCTGAAGAATCGGTGGAGTGATTTGAGGAAGGTAGGGTTGGTATGTAGGGGATGTTCAAGAAGGTTTTGATCTTATAAGGAGTAGATAATTGACAGGTGGAGATGCTATTGAGGGTTCGACAGTATAGTGAGTGAGGTGGGGGATTCTCATGTGAGCGTGTTTGATTGGTGTTTGTGGGTGTTGTTGGCCTTCTCTTTTTGGTTGGTGTTGGGTGCTCTCGAATTTGATGTGGGCCTGGGGATATGGTATGTGGATGTTCTGTGGGTGGGACGATTGTTTGTCGGTTTGTTTTGAGTGGGTTGCGTGGTTGGGTGGGCTTATTCGCTAAGTCATTGGGCTGTGAGGGAATGTTCAATGTGTAGTGTTTGTGGGAGTGGGGTGCTTCCTGTGTGTGTTGTTGTGTTAGCTTTGTAGTTTGATTTTTTTTTGGTATGTTGGTGGGTGAGTGGCGAGTGCAGTTGGTGTTGGAGGCTTTATGGTTGACCGGGCGGTATTAGAGGTTTTTCTCGATGGATTATGCTTGTTGTAGTTTTGTACCGTGTTGTTTGTGGCGTTTGTGTGTTTAGTGGGGCCAAAGTAGTTTGCGTGTGTGTTGTCTTTGTTGGTGAGCGTCTGTTGGTTATATACTGAGCCACGTATCTCCTCTCAATATAATATGGTGCGGTTTGTAGTGGCCTTAAGGATTTTTCTTTGAAAGGTAAAGCGGGTGAGATGGATAATGCTCTCTTTCCTCGGGGCCTCCCGCTAGATCTATTTATATCGTCGCCTAACTTGTTCTATTATAAGATTCTCATGGATGCCTCATGCATCGTTCGTTCGATATAGATATGTGAATGTCGAGCACGATAGTGGATATTTGTATTGGAACTGATGTTGTAGTTGTGGGTCAGAATTGGTGTGGTAGTGGTGTGGCGGATATGTCTCATGAATTAGGTGATTTCTCTCTACTATTATGCTTTGGGTATTTGATGCGGTGAGACGTTTAGATTGGGAAAACGTAGAGAGTGGTACCGAATAGATTGAGTGTCGTGGGCCATTTTTCTCTTCCGACTCTGGATGGGCGTTTTGTTTTGGATGCATGATGGGTAGTATAATGCGAACGTGGATGTCTCAGTATAGGAATCGGTTGTTGATATGATTGAGAGAGAGGTTGGAGAATGGGATTTAGTGTTTAGAGTTTATATGTGATTTCCTAATAATAGTGTGGGATGTGGTTTGATGAGTTGATTGGCAAGAGGCCAGAAAGATTTATCATAGCTGTAATGTAGCTTGGGCTATATTGGTAGTAGATACTGGCAGGTAGGGTGGAGTTTGGGTGATGTGAGCTGTCACCTGTGTTATTTGGCATTTAATGAAAGCCCGGACTTGCTCGTCGAAGAGTATCCCTACGTTCGAACGATTTTAGGTGTGCAGCGGTAAGTTTGTGGATCTGTTTGAGCTGTAATATGATAATGTAGATTAGCGTGTGATAGGGTGTATGTCAGGATTTGTATGTTTATTGTAGTTTAGGTGTTGTTAAGTTGAGGTGAATGAGTTAATTATGGCTGCGTGTGTGTGATTGTGTTTGAGATGGATAGCTCGAGATGATTTTTTCCATCTCCCCCGATAAGCTGCCTGTCTCTGGGCTTGTCTGTACTAATTATGCTAAATGGCCAAAGATATTGCATGTCTAGTCATATGCTGGATAGTGATGATCGTCGTGGAATTGATTGTCGTGGCAGTATTCTCAACTTTTTTTTGTGTTAGTAAGATAGGTGTGATTATTCTGAGGGGAGTAGAGATATTTAGGAGGGTCTGAGGTGTGTTTGTTTTGTTGATGTGGTGTTGGTTGTCGGGTGTGTTTTAGGATTGGATGGGAATTATAGGCTCAGGTGGCTTCTCTGATTGCTGCCCCAATGGCATTCGGAGAATTTTCTGTACAGCTGTAAGCTGCCTAGCTAAGTACTCTTTTAGGTGGTTGAGGAGTATATGAGAAGTCTGCTGGAATGTCTCGTTGTGGTGGTTGGTAGTGATGAGCGCAAGTAGTGTGTTGCATAAGCTTGGTGTCTGTATTTCACATAGTGCAAATTTTGTTGTAGTCTAGCGTAGGTGCTAGGATATACTAGCGAGCGTGAGCTAATACGTATGGACCCGAGTCGCTCATTAGTTTCTCACCTCCTCTCGCTGGGTTATCAAGATGTTGCCAGGTTCTCTAGTTAAAGTTGGTATTGATTGTTCGCAGTGGTATGGGTCTATAGGTGTGATGGAGTTTTTGAGGAGTGAGAGAGTATTTAAATGTTGAAGAGATGTTATTCATGTAGTAATTGATGGTTTGTAGTCTTATGTTTGTGGTCGAGTAGTATTGTGTTATTTGGTTGCGTTGATCATAATTATTTGGGATGTCATCTTATAGGGTGTAGTTGATAGTATTATGATGTGGTGGTGTTGGCTTGATGTAAGCTAATAGGAGTGATATGTATGTAAGATGGTGACTGTTAGTGGTATAGGAAACGCACTGTGTGGTACTGTCATTATGTGTTGTTTTGAGCTGGTACTGCTTATGGTATTGGTGAGAGTATTTTGTGTTAATGTGTTTATCTGGCCCCATTGTGTCGTATGGTGGTGATGTTAAAGTGTTTCTGATGGGTGGTGTGCGGTTGTTGTGGTTATTCTTCATAGGAGAGTGACTTATCTTTACATGAAGATCGCGTCACACACATTCGTGGAAGACTTCTTCATTCAGCCTTCTTATGAGTTTTGAGTTGATAAGTTGGTGTGGGTGGTGAGTGATACTTATCGGTTTTATCATTATGGTTCGTATGTTTGTGTGTATGTGAAGTGTAAGATTTTTGATATGTAGCTTGATGTTTTGTAAATCACATATGCTTCAGTAGTAGTCCTTCTCCTCTATGTCCTCTAGTATATTCCGTGATGATGTAGTTATGATGGTGTTATTTGTAGATTGGATCTCTGTGAGTTGTTGGGTATGTTGATAGGTTGTGTGTTTGGTATGTTCCTAGGCCTAATGCGATTAGCCTGCAGTTAGTTTGGTGAACATATGTAATATGGTCTCTCGGTATTTTTGCTTAGATTTGATATTTTGTGTAGTGGTATGTGGTAGGATGAATTTATGGTTGTTGCTCCTCATAGAGGTCTGTGTATATGGATATTGTTGGTTTGGATATTGTTTTGTGGTTTGTTTGTGTATGAATGTAGTGTAGTTTATTAGTTCAGGTAGGTACTGGTCTGTATATGATTGGATGGTGTGGGGTTGATAGATCTGATGTTTAGTGTTTGTCGACAATGATGGTGATATGATTAGTGATGTTTGTGTGTGTAGATAGTGATCTGTGATGTTGTGGTTTTCTGTTAAATGGTGTTTCAAGTGTGGATGGTGATGCTTTGTGGTGAGAGAGAACCCAGTTAGAAAGCACAAGTTTTATTTTAGTAGAAGGTCGAAGAAAGATTTATTGCAGCCCACAAAGCATCGAAGTTATATGGGGATTCGAGATTTCACGGACGTTCGTGTACAGGAGTAAAAGTTTACATTAGAGCACCACCCTCCACCCTTCAGACGAAATTATGAAATGTTAATGTTATAGTTGGATTACATTAAACGAGTTAGAGGGTGAATTCTTAAGTCCATCGAGTCTCTAGACAGAGAGGCGCAAAGGGTTTAGGTTTAGAGTTTAGATAGATGATATATTCAACAGAGACGAAGTTGATCTTTAACGCCGCGTGTTGGTTAAAGTAATTAGAAAGTGCCCACGTTCTATGCAAATGTGACCATCTTTCACACCCCGATCACACACACACCCACCACACGACACAATTATTAGAAGAACTAATAGAGCTAAAAAAAATAATTAAAAAAAGAAGAAATCGGGATAAATTGAATAAACTAAATCCCAACTTAAAAGATTTAAGTACTAAAATAAAATTAACTAGAATAAAGGAAAATATACTACTATACACTAAAAAACAAAACTTAAACCTAAGCAACTTTGCTTACACTTACGTAAAATTTATTATTAAACTATTAAATAAGAAGAAAGAAAAAAAAAATGAAAAATAAATCTAATCTAACTTAAACAAGTGCTATAACTTTTCCTATTTAATAAAACTATCTTACTAACACTAAACCTAACAAACTTTGATTTAGTTTTCCTAATCTATTTATTAAACCTACAAAAGAAAAAAGAAATTTAAAACTTTAACTTGTTCTTTTTAAAACTCCAACTTTTTTAAATTATCGCCGGAAACGAAATAAATAATTAGTTTCAATTTGAAAGCACAATTTAATAAAACCTTCAATTAAAGAAAAAATTTGAGATTTAAAAAAAAACAAAAACATCACACATCACACTTTACATAATCACAGAATATAATAATAATAACAAAACAACTAATAGATAATAGATAAAAACTTTCGACCGGGAGCAACTTTCAAGCACCGTCCACACTCCACAAGATTTGTAGTATATATATACTATTATATTTATATATATAATATTACTATATACCTATATATATATATATGTATATTATTATATATATTTATATATTCCTAGATATAATATATATAATACTATATATATATATATATATATATATATTATATCAGAATTGGTTTTCCTGTTTTAATTCTTCTGACTTTTCTTGCTGCTAAGAGAGTTAGAAGAATAAGGAGCCAAATATACGTGCGAACTTTAAATATATAAATATCATATATTATATATATATATATATGTTTATTAGTTTAGTATTAAGTATTGATATATATATGTATAACTTATATATATATATATAGATATACTATATATAATAGTATAATATATATATTATATAATAATATATTGTATATATTATGCGGTTGTGTGATAGGTTGTGTGTGTGTGGTGGATAATGTTTATGGTTTATGTGATGATAGATAGTGATGACTGAGGTGTCGTGGTAACGAATTGTATGTGTGCGATTTTGTTAGGGTTAATGTGATGTGATTGTTTGTAGGTGTGTAGCAGGGTCCTGTAGTGTGTGGTGTGTACGTGTGTGTGTATGTGTGTGTGTGCTGTGTGTGTGTGTGTGTGTGTGTGTGTGCTGTGTGTGTGTGTGTGATGTGCTTGTAGGTGTTGTTCCCTAACTTACAGATGTTTTTGGGAACATGACATTGACGTTTCCCTCAAGAAGTTATAACTTGAAAGGTTCGTTCATTGAAGAGAATAGCCTTCGGATGGGAAATTGATAATTACTGCCGCCTTCTAATGAATTGTATATATATATATATTATATAATATATTATATATATACTATGTTATATTAATAATAATTATATAGATATATTATATATATATATATATATATATAATATTATATATTAGATTAATGTATTATAATTATATTATTATAATATATATAGATTATTTAATTATTATATATATATATGTTATATATATATGATAATATAATATATATATATATATAGTGTATATGATATATATATATAGTTGATAGATTAGTTGTGGTATATTTATATATATATAAATATATATAGTATTTATAATATTATATAATATAATAGTTGCCAGTGTTAGTTTAATATCGGTTTAGATTGTGGGAATTTTCCTAGTTTTCAGTATATCAGTACCGATTGCGTTTTATTGTGTATTTTCGTTATTCTCATGGGATACTATATATAACTCCAAAATTTTAAAACCGTAATTAGTCTACTGTACGTTATTATTTAAGCATTAAAAAAGTTATGCGTAAGTACTTACACGGACAGATCTTAGCCAAATCACAATTGCTACATTCCGTATAGTAAAGAGAATATAGGGAGCTGATGCCGATCAATGTTAGGTTAGAACTTGCGAGTCGAGACGAACTCCTATGGCACCAAACATTCCTTCACATCTTTCTCACTTTCACGTGAAACGTGGGCCGGATTGGAGTGATTCACTTTCAAATCACAAAATCTTCTATCCCCATCAAATTACTTACATTCTGTGTGTATATATAGTGTTGACCGAACACCTTTTGTCGCAAGTGGGTGTCAGAGAGGTTGTTATTTTAAATGAAAGAAAATTTGCTTTGGAGGATTATAAAACTACACATAAAAGAATATAAACAAGCTTGTTGAGAAAATGTTGCTTGGGGTTTCTATTGTAAGGAAAAGAGATAATAAGGAAGCTAGTGGCCCAAATGTGGTCGGACAGTTGGAGACATGATCAACTAGGGGTTCCATCAAAAACGGGTAAAGACATTATGGAATAAATAAAATTAAAAGAAAGCTGGTTATTTACTGAGCTCGGTATAATCCAATTAAAATCTTAAAACTATTAACAATAAAACTAACGAATCTAACGAAACTTAACCTACACTAACCTAATTTAACCTAACCTAAACCTAACAAACTTGCCTAACTAACTTCAGTCTCATGTTCTTAAACTTGAGACTTAATATATAAATTGAATTTCTAAATCGTCCAACTCCAAACACTAACTTAAACTTTAAACTTGCCACTAACCAATAATAACAAATGCTATTCACTATTCCCTAATCAAAAAAGGGTTTATCAATTCATAGAAACCAAGACTAAGTAAACTTAAATTCTTATTGATATATTCTTAAACATTTAAATATTTCCTATATATATATATATATATTATATATATATACAGTTGGAAGCAGCAAGGCGGCAAGGCATATGGGTTGCGCTAAGGAAGGGAAAGGCGGGCGTGATGTTGGACCGAGCGGACGGATAATCTGAACGCAGACGCGCTAAGCTGGCTGCTGGCTGGCTGCTGCTGGGTTGGAGCGCTGGTTGGAGCATATATATACTGGCATTTTATATATATATATATATATATATATATATATATATATATATTCTCTCGGCTGAGAAAATTTTAAGAAAGTGATCTAAAAAGTTTAAAATTAATAGCTACCCTCCATACATTGCTTTTAAAAAATGCTCATTTACACAAACAGTAAAGCTTGACGTTAGAGACAAAAGCAAACGTATAATTTTAGTATCATTATATCTTTTAATTGCCAAAACTACTTTTACAACTAATTCTATTATTTTAATTAATTAACAACAACAATAATAATAATAATAATAATAATAATAATAATAATAATAATAATAATAATAATAATAATAATAATAATAATAATAATAATAATAATAATAATAATAATAATAATAATAATAATAATAATAATAATAATAATAATAATAATAATAATAATAATAATAATAATAATAATAATAATAATAATAATAATAATAATAATAAAAAAAAATAATAATAATAATAATAATAATAATAATAATAATAATAATAATAATAATAATAATAATAATAATAATAATAATAATAATAATAATTACAAGAACATATTATTATCACTAATAATAATAATTATAATTATAATTATTATACTACAATAATAATAATAATAATAGTAATAATAATGATGGAAAAATAATAATAATAATAATAATACATAATAATAATAATAATAATAATAATAATAATAATAATAATAATAATAATAATAATTCCTAGAACAGGACAAGGTTATAGGACTAAATCCCTCCTCCCTCCCCCCCCAAAATACTATTGAATTGTATAATGAGAACTGAATATCTAATAAATAATAGAGCATAAAAGATATAAATATTCACCGAATTTTAATCCCAATAAATCTTAATTAATTCAATTACTTCAATTAAAACAAAATTAAAAATTCACAATGATTGAACTCGAAAACAAATCCTTTTAAATGCCTTAAAACGAAAAAGGATTAAACTCTAATATATGACCTTATTTGAAGGGTTTGAAAGATTCCTCATCGCATTACAACAACAACAACAACAACAACAACAACAACAACAACAACAACAACAACAACAACAACAACAACAACAACAACAACAACAACAACAACAACAACAACGAAGACGACGACGACGACGGCAAGACCATCACCACCACCACCACTAACAACAACAACAACAGCAGCAACAACAACAACAACAACAACAACAACAACAACAACAACAACAACAACAACAACAACAACAACAACAACAACAACACCACCACCACCACCACCACCACTAACAACAACAACAACAACAGCAACAACAACAACAACAACAACAACAACAACAACAACAACAACAACAACAAAAACAACAACAACAACAACAACAACAACTACAACAACAACAACAACAACAACAGCAACAATAATTGAAAATAAAAGAGGTTTTCAATTAAGACCCGAAAGAGCTGGCGATTAAATTCGTCCTTGAACTTAATTGCTCATTTTTCTCACTCAATTATTCATAGGTTTTATATTAACTAATTAGAATTTCGTTATAATAATAATAATAATAATAATAATAATAATAATAATAATAATAATAATAATAATAATAATAATAATAATAATAATAATAATAATAATAATAATAATAATAATAATAATAATAATAATAATAATAATAATAATAATAATAATAATAATATACTTCTTGCAAGATCTTTCTATTCTTCTAAATAAATCTTAATAATTGAAATAAATCTTCATTTGCTAATAATCGGACGAAATATCGATATTTTTTCCGATAATCGTTTTTTTTTAATATCTTTCGTTCCCATGTAAAAGGTCTAAAAAACCTCTGCCAAATCTCTCTCATATATAAATATATTCCTTTTACCAAAATTTTTATTTTATGTTTAAATTCGATTTAGGACCCATTAAGTTTAGGTTATTATAAGTTTTGTTAAGTATACACAGAAAATCTGTGTATACTTAACAAAACATTATAACCTTACTTATATTTCGAACGTAAAATGAAATAATATATGAAAACACCAAATAACGTTCCTTATAAATATATCATAATTGTGGCAATTTTTTATTAACATGTGGCAACGTTGCTTCATGCCCATTTCAATATATCGATTATTTTTTTAAAATATCGATATTTTAGATTAAGCTAAACTCAGCTATTATTAATACCCTTTATTTTCAGTAGAAAATTTATTATGGACTATTCTAGAATAAAAAGAAATTTGAGCCTTTAATATTATATCGATATTTCGTCTGTATACTTCAGGCATGATCTTTGTTTACTATCTATTTCTGAAGCAGTTAAAAAAAACAAATAATAAATTTCAAATTATAAAAAATATATAAAAAAAATAATTGTGATGTTCCAAAAATAATTTCAAAGAAAAATAAAAAATGCTTACATTATTTTGCAAATGCAACTATTATCATTGATGCACAGGTGTACAGGTTCAAAAAACATTCAAGCACTCATTCATTACATTAAATTTGGCATTAATGTACTGCTTAAATTTTTTAATAAAAGGGATTCTGCTATAAGATAATTGAAATTACCAATTTGAAAAAAAGATTTTAAAAACAGCTAGCAATTTCAACCGTAGGAGGGGATTTGTGTTCCGTCGTGTAATGATCCCATATTTTACTGGGTTTATACCTGTGTTGCATAATTCGGGTTCTTAAAGTGTTAGTTGTGCATCCCACATGATAGGAATTACATCCTACTTCTTTATAATTAAGCCGATTATACAACAACTTCTGTTATCCCATATATATATATATATATATATATATATATATATATATATACTATATATATATATATAGTTATGGCTATATATATAAGGGTAGCAGAGCAGCAGCAAAGGCTATATATGGGTTGGTTGGCTATATATATATATTGCTGGTTATTGGACATGCTATAGCAAAGAGCAAGGCATAGCGATGTTATATATCCATAGCTGGGGGCTGTATTATTGGCTATACAAATATATACATATGCATATTACGCTGGCTGTGGTTGTATTACTGGCTGAAGGGTTGCTGAGCTGTTACGCTAGCTGGCTGCTGATGGCTGTTATGCTAGCATGTTATTGCTGGCGCAGCTATGGTTACATGGCTGGCTGGCTGGCGCCAGCTGCATGGCTACAGCGAGCGCGAAGGAAGGCTGCTGGCTGTTGGCTGGCAGCTACGTATTATCCAGCAGTATTATACAGCTGGCGCTATATTGGCTGATATTACATACTACTGGCTGCTGCTGGCTGATATGTTGGCTGGTATTGAAAGCATACTATGCTACTGTTATTACTACATATACATATATACATATGTATATGTATATGTTGGTTAAGAAGAAGCGTTATATTGTTATTAAGCAGCATATGATATATACAAGGCGCTATATATATATATTTATATATATGTTAGAAATATTATTATATATATATTTATAGAGCAGCATATATGTATATATATATTGCTGGGCTACATATATATATGTATGGTTATTTAATATAAGGTTGCTGTATGGCTGGTTGGCGCTGGCTGCTGTATATATGCTGAAGGCAATTGAAAAACGCGCAAGTTTCACGATAAGAAAACCATAAACACCCAGAAACTGACCGAACGAAGGACAAC
>JABUQX010079017.1:0-32500 GCA_015478945.1 Trachelipus rathkii | reverse complement strand
TTTTCAATGGCGTAGGCAGGATTTCATTTAGAGGGGGGAAAGGTGAGTGATATATATATATATATATAATATTATATAATATATTAATATATAATAATAATATATATATATATAATATATTAATATATATATAATATTATATAATAATAAATATATATATATATATATATATATAATATATTATATATTATATATAATATATAATATATATATATATAAAATATATAATATATATATATATATATATATATATATATATATATTTTATTATATATATATAATAATTTATATATAATATGATATATATAATATATATATAATATATATTATTCAATATATATACGATAATAGTATAGTTATACTTATATATATAATATATATATATATATATAAATATTAAATAATTAATATATATAATAATAATATATTATATATAATAATATATATATTAATATATCTATATATATATATATTATATAAAATTAATATATAATAATATATATATATATATTTAGCAGCCTTATCAGCCGCCAAATGCTATCGACATACTGAGAGTTCCAGCGGAGAATACTGTCTGATGAAGCTAGCTGAATAAAAAAAGCACCACAGGCTAGTGATTCAACCAAAATGAAACGAAAACCCATTAAAAACTATTTTAAAAATGTATGTTATAATATTATAATTAGTAATTACTTCCTTCGTATCATCGATTGATGTATCCATTTTTTACAGTTTCTTACTAATTAAACCCTTAAAACGTCGTCTGGTAAACATCTAAGGTTTCTGTTTCTTATTTCGCCAAGATTTAGGGGGGCAAGTTGCCCCCCACTTGGCACCCCCTGCCTACGCCCCATTATTTCTTTTGTAAAAGAGGGCATAAGGTTCTGTGGCTCATTTCCTTATGGGCACATGCTCGGAAGCATCGCTCACAGCGAGGGACAGGTGTACTATAGACGGACTTCGGACTCAACATGCAGGAAAACGGTCATTTTACATTTAAAAAATTAGCAAATTTTAAAGAGTTTGTCAGAATTATTTAAGGCCTAGAAATGGAAATTTGAGTTACTTTTTTCTGCCCTGACCACAAGTTCTTCTATTCTGAATCATTATACCAATAATATAAACCGTACCCTAAACAAAGTGATCTGCCTCAATTCTTATTATCATTCTGTTTTGTTAATCCTTCAATCTTCAGATTTAGAATATTCGTGAATCCATCGTTCAAACTTACTTTATCTACAACTAAATTTTTTAACTTCTGTTGCTCTTGTAACTCTCAGTCTGATTTTTTTTTTAACTTGTCAACATTATGAAGTCTTAATGCTACCCCGTCACTCACAGTGAGAGTAGGGCTTTCTCTTGATCCTCTCTGATGTCTTGGTGTTGTTTATATGTGTGTGGTGTTGTCAGTTTGTTTCGTTTTTACACCCCTGCTTCACCTTATCGTCGGTGATATTGGATTAACGTCCCCTTCACTCTCATTGTATGTTCATCTCATTCAGTCGTATTCTAACGATACCTCTTCATTACATTTTTGCCATTTTCATTTTTATTTATATCTCTTTTATTACTAATAAATTAATATATTTTATTAATTTACTAGTCATACTGTTATTCATATAAATAATATAATAAAGCTATAATATTTAATTTCTTTATTATATATATTCTATCTTTTATTTTTTTCTTTTACATCTTTCTCTAATATAATAACTTTTATCATAGTGATTTCCAACAATATGTTATTTCCGGTTATACTTTACAATTTTCAGGTTATAATCTGAGAGAGTTTTCTTTTTTTTTTTTTTGTTTTTATTTTCTTTTTCACAGTTTTCCTGTCAATATATATTATATAATATTTTTTTAACTCCTTAATATCGATAGTAGATTGCATATGTATTTCCTTTTTTTCTGATCTGTTTTTTTATGCTATCATAGTTAATTATTGGGTTATGCAGGTTTTTGATTTTGATGTAATATTATATGATGTCTTGTCTCTCATACTTCAAATATCAATTACTAAATACTTGATGAAGGATTGATCATTATTCAATTCATTTCTTAATTTATTATATATTACTTATTTCTATTATAGCTTATACTTCATATTTAATTAAATTATCATTACTATTTAACTTTATTTACTTTACTTTATTTAGAATTCATTATTGTTATTATTTATATTTAATTAATTTCATTTTCATTAATTATTCTTAAATTAATTATATATATTATTTATATATAA
The DNA here is from genome assembly GCA_015478945.1 of Trachelipus rathkii. Lineage (NCBI taxonomy): Eukaryota > Metazoa > Arthropoda > Malacostraca > Isopoda > Trachelipodidae > Trachelipus > Trachelipus rathkii. Next base: position 30,255 of record JABUQX010079017.1, on the reverse strand, counting down.
TTATTATATCTTTACTTATTTAAAATATTTAATTTTATTATAATTTTTTATTCTTATTTTAAATAAATTCATTTTTTTCTCATTACAATCATATTATATAATTATTTTAATATTATTAATTATAAATTATTATGAAAATCTTCAATTATTAATTATTTCTATTATTATTATATTATTTAAATTTTATCTTATATTTATAATTAATTATTACTTATATTACTACAATTATATTTATACTTACTTTATTTATACTTAATTTATATACAATATTATTAATAATTATACCTATTGATTATATCTTATTAATTTAATTACTTTATTATAATATTTACTTTATTATTTATCTTATTATTCTAGAGCTAATCAAATTTGGTAAAAAATTACAAAAATTTGTTAATTAATATTATTATTATTAAAATTAACTTAATATATAGTTTTTTATGTAGTTTATTCTTTATTATAATGTATTTTAATTCTTTTCTGACTTTTTTTTTCTTTACTGCTAAATTTTTCTACTGTTCATTAAATTTTAGATTTTCATCCTAAAGGTTATAATTCTTAAAGTTTTCCCCATTTTTCGGTATTACGGTTTATTACATAATATTAATATATTCCTACAGATGAATTGAACTAATAACTGGTATGCGTACGAATCGATTTGATCTATATATAATATAAATTGTTAAAATATGCACTGCGAATTTGATATGCTATATTAGACTATGTGGAGTCAACACATGATTATATGACTAATAATATCATCTTCTACTCACTATCATCACTATATATATTATAAAATATTTATTTATATATTATACTTTACATATTCTATCTCATCATTCACTCTCTCTTTCTTCTATCATGTTTTCTCTCTCTCTCTCTTTCACTCTCCTATCAATTTTATATTTATATTTCTCTCTCACTTTCTCTCTATCATCCTTCTCATCTTTCTTACTACTATACTAATCTCGTCTCTATACTCTCTATTCATATATATTCATTATTATCCTATTATTCTCTATCTTATAATCTTATAATCTTAAATATATCTATATATAATTATATTAATATCTATATATCCATTCATATATATATATATATTATTCATTAATACTATATATTATATATTATCCGTATATATCTATACTATTCCTATATTATACTATCTATATCTCTTAATTCTATATTACTATCTCTACCTATGTTTGATGTTAGTGCGAGTTATCGATTTAGCAGTATCTTCTGTCTATAACACGTTACTACATATACATACACTATTACACATCTATAATAATCAATATCTCATAGTCTCAGCCATGACGCTACGATTTTTGAGGGCTATCCACAATGACCTCTTACTATATAGCTCTATATTATGAATTGATTGATGTTATTCATTATCTCACCTACATGTAACGGATGCGCTCATTTCCCAACGTCGGTCCTTCCATTAGCTTGAGTGTTAGTATTTATATTCCTCACAATTATTCTAAATTCTACGTATTTGCTTTTGCTCACTCACGTCTTTTACTTTACCGTATCAGTTTGTTTTAATACGACTTAGCTTGATCTTTTATTATCCGGTATCTAATTTGTTACTTTTTAATATTTATGAGATTTATTCTTGAGTATATATATATTATTACCTGAGATTTGTTTCTTCTCTTTATTTCTATACTATACTTTTATCTATTATATCTCTTTATAATATCTATACTAAATCTATTAAATCTAATAATATTTATATATTATCTTATTTATTACTTATAATATTAACGTTCTAATTATTATTTACAAATACACTGTAATAGGTAGAATATGTTTTATATAGCCTCAATGGTTCAATAGTCAATAAATACTACCATATAGCTACAGTCGAGAAAAGGTATACTATGCTGAATGCTGGTTCTACCAACTTATTATGATGTGCGGTGTACTAATTGTTTATACAATAAATACAAAAAATTTATAATACTCTTATATGTATTTTCTTATATACTTATCTATCATATATTTTCTATTATCTTTTTATTTATAATTTTTTTATCTACATTGTTCTATCTCTTATTTTTATATTTATCTTTTTTTTATATAGTTATTTATATTTGTTGTTGAGTATATATACCCATATCTCAAACAACTACAATATGCTATTACGCTATATCTTTTGGAAAACATATTTTCTATTGCTATAATAGATGCTGGTAATACGAAATAGCTTTCCCGATAAGTAAGTAAAATTTCAAAATTATATATTGTATAATTCATTCATGTACCGGTTTCATTTCGCCTGGTACTCGTATGAGAGCGAATATTTAGGGCGTACAGTTCCTGCCTTAGTTCGGTTTATCCCGCGTTAAATACCTAAATATTGACTTTCTATCTCCCACTAATTACTTTTTTGTGTCTGCTTTATCTTCTATCTTGTTATAAACACGTAACAGAAACCGCCTCAAAGAGTGTTGTGTTATATGACATTAATCCGCATCTCCGTGCTACGTTGCAGAGTCGGGAGTTCCTCTCGCGCCTTCCGGGGAACTGACGTGGGGTTAGGACTCAATCTCTCACCCCCTGTTCTCTCAAAAAGGTGGCCCTCAGCGTGGGCGGTGTGCCTCAACTCCTGTGAACTCTGCGTATCTTTGCCGACCTCACTCGTTCTCTTTTTGGTTTATGCTCCTATGGGCGTTGGTCGTGTGTGGTATGCTCACACCCCTCCCTCGCCTTACACGGTGTATTGGAAATACGTCCACACTATGCACACTTCGTGTTTATCGCGTCTCGCACTCGAGCCCCTCCCTATCTCAATGCTCAAATACCTGGTAAGGTTAATCACCGATATTATCTAGTTTGTTTGTTTTTTGGCCATAGTTTTACTTTTTATTAAATTTATTTTAAGTTTATTATACGTTTCCACTATATAAAATTTATTTTCTCTATCTATTATATTATCAATTTTCTTACTATCATTTTATATGTGATACATTATTCTCAGTGTTCCGTATTTCGGAGATATTTATCCATCCTTTATTCCTTATAAATATGAGGTTATAAAGATATCTTGCCTTGATCATTAAGATGATAATCAGTGAACGTATGAGAGGGGGCTTAAAGGTTCTGTATAGTGAATACTTATTAGAAAGAGCGAATAGTGAGAATTAAAGTAGAATGAAGTTCTGAGAATAATTAGATCAATTTTCCTTGATAAGAGATTCTATTGTTATATTATTATTTGTTGTTATAAAATTCATTATATATCACGTATATCTAATTTATTAACTAGATACGAGATTGCTAATACTACTAAAAAAAAGAGCAATTATTTCATTTTTTAATTCTCTCTTTTATCATGCGATACTGTTTTTCTATATATATCAATTTTCTAATACTGCGAGGTTTTTCACACAGAGTTAACTAGAATTTAGTTCTCAATAATATCGCGTAAGATATTGTCAGATATTCTGCGGTGGGACATCTCTATCTCGTTTTCTTTTTTTTTTTTCTTTTATCACTTTGCCGCAATAAAACTTTGACCGAGGATTCCCAGTACATCGTAGTGTGCACATTCTCTGTATCTCACATGCTGGACTATTCTCGTGTTTACTGTGTCACTTTCCTCTGTATAGAGTATTGGAGTCGATGAGTTGATTTTATTGGTGTTATTAACCCAAAATCACCTATATCAAATCTAAGTTGTATACATAAGTTCTCTATATGTATTGATCTGTAATCTACTTGAGTTTTAATGCTGCGAATTCTGTCTACTTCACCTAAAATCTATCTAAATTCCTAATGTACTACTGTACTTCTCTAGATTATATTTATAATGATATATATATATTTATGCATTTCAATATACTATTTATTATGTACGAATCCTCTATCCCTAATGACATGCCCGATTGTATTAGCCCGCTGCACATATGTATAAAACTATAAGGAACCTAAATTAATAATATATAATTAATATACTTAATTTATATATATATATATATATATAATATATTATTCTCTATATATCTATCTAAATATATAAATATCATATATAGCCTATTAGAGTGTGTATTGCGGATATGTTGATTTTTCACTATTATCGTAGGATTATGCGGATGATCGGATGCGTTAGTAATTAGTTAATAATACCTATACCGTCGGATTGGGGTATAGCTAGATAGTATAATCGTTTTAAATGTTATAAAGCCACTAGGCTCATTATTTATATAATAGAATTATTTTGCTATATAATTATCTTAATAATTAATAATGATTCATCTTATATATATTATTATATCTTTTAACTTATATATATATATAGAGATATATATATATATCTTATATCTACTCTATATATTCATATATTATCTATAAGTATTTACTATATATATCTGATTCTAGTCATCTATAGTGAATTGGGTATACTGATTTAATCGGAAATTCGGCCAATCGTGTGAAATCGGAGTGAATCGTGATGCTGTTTTCTAGGCAATCTAGGAATCTGGTCAAATATTTGTATCCGTGCATATCCTATTGACCGACTTCTTTGGTTAATTATCGTACTCTGATAAATAAATTTTATTCTGTATATTATTAACACATTGGCATTTATTCATAGATCCATATGGTTGATACACCAAAGACTTTAAAAGCATTTATAATCTTTCTCTAGTTGTTCTTACAGTTCATTCTATTTATCTCTTAATTAAAGAAACTTAATTGAGCGTCTTCGTACATCTTTTATCGTAGATACTTATAAATTAATCATGTATGATGATTTTCAGACATAGGTTCTCATGTGTGATCGCTAGACCTTTTTAGGCAACTGTTCGTAGTCATGTTATGTAAATGTTTTTGAATAATTATATCCCGTTGAACTCTTTATCTCTCTCTAGGAGTTATATCGAATATCTTATTATATTGGACTAACCCAAAGCAAAGAAATGGTTTTGGGTTGTTTACTAAATGACGGCGGGAAGACCCAAGGAAGTTTCCTCGTTCCCCAGTTGTATTTTCCCCAGAGATAGAAGATGTAGCTTGTCATGAATAATAACGTGTTCTTGATTAGTATAAAGAGTTTAATTAGTCAATCAAAACTTGTGAATTCTGTTTATTCAGATGGATATTATTGTATTGTGCCTTGTAGGCTTCCTAGTGAATGTAATTGAGCCAAAATGGGCAGGTGTAAAGTATCGGAACTGTCAGAACAATTAGCTAGTTATACTTACGAAGATATCCATCTTACAACTTTACTGAACAATGTGTTATTATACAACAACAACGACTTGTCAATAAAATACAGGTTTGAGTTGAAGAAATTGCTTAACATTTTCCAATAGTCAAGTAATCGGAAATAAAGTCTACCGATCCTCTCTAGCTGAATTTTTAACTAAAATTCATTCGACTCAATAAACGCAACGCGCGTTGAAGCAGAAGTTCATCTATCATTGTGTTTTACACTGAAGCATAGAAGATCTCCACGTGAATTACGCCTTAGGCTGCTCCTCTTTCAATACCCCTTCTTTTATGTCATATATTATACTGAGTTATCTCAATTGACTGCCATAACTTTTGAACAAATGAGACGTGTAAAAATATATCCATACCATATGCAAACCAATCGTAGTCATTTTAATTTCCAACTTCGCTCCTCAAGTAATCTCTATTGCCTAGTATGAAGAATGATCAAACTAGATTTAATTTACCAACAGCACAGATTTTAATTATCGTAAGTCTCGATGTACAATCTCCAAGAATGTAATCTACCAGTACGGGTTTGAACTACCGCTATATAAGTCATAACCTCTCCTTGAACACCCCACCAAAGAACACCCCACTTGTGTCTTTCTCTCATTTTTTCTATCATAGATCAGCCTAAGATCACATAGTTGCTTTAATTGAGATTTTATCATCACTGCCCTCATTTGACTGGTTATAAATTGTTGTGTATTTTGTACTACTTGTATTTATCATTATGAGTTCCCCGCGACAAAAGTAAATTCATGATAGGTCAGTTTCGTGTGGCAACCTAATCCAAATATAACGGATTTGCAGTTTCTTTTGAAAAAGTCAGAAAAAACAGAATATTTGAAGGACTTGGGTCTACAGTATCAGCCATGTGGATAATATAATTCCCAGTTAAAACTAACGCTCAGCTATTTAACTTTATCCCTCTCTGATCAAGTCATTCTCTCTAGTCTCTTCGACCTCTACCTTTATTTTGTATGTCTTGCTCCTCTTGAGAACCCACATTCCTTGAGGATCGGATTACTAATTAACAATCTAAAAATGTGATAGATATGTCGAGTCTTAATTCCGGCCTTGTGCGTGCCACTCAGGATGATACCACTATCTAGGTCACATGCATTGAAAAGTAAACATCGTTTTCCACTACTTACAACACTCTCTGACAACATCAGGTTCTGCATCTCTTTCCTCATTTTTTCTAACAGAACACTCCCAGGGCGAAATATCGCCCTGACTACCTCATGAACCGAAACTAAATTAACTTGCCTCATACACTCGCCAGTTCGTTTTAGTATACAACGTCTCTACCGTCTTATATATTCGGAATATGCTAAAGTTAGCTATATTCTTAAGATACTTTGTTAACAAATAACTAGGCAACCGATAAACCTCATTTTAAGGAGAAAGACCACATCTAGAAAAAATTGAAGAATGTTATAAAAGTAGAAATCACCATTATTAAAATGATGAAACATAAAATTCTCAAGAGAAGCCTATTCCAATGTGTTCGGTTCATCTCCGAATAAAGGTACCTTCATCAGCATTTGGGTGTCTTCCTTGCTAGTTACAATCTATTTAAGCTCCGCCCTCCTTTTCCGTTGGAAAGTCGACAAGATCACTTTTTCAGATTTATCCGGTCATGGATCATATTTATTCTCCTTATTCCACACAAAATTATCAGATTATGCTAACTTCAAGTAAATTCGGTGCATCATCTAATGTTAATGTTTTTTGCTACTTACAATTTAAGTCTCATGCTTTGCGAATCGGAATAGGACCGCGAACTTGGTTAAATCTGCATGAAGCGAGTACGGGAATCGGGCCTGTATGAAGTAGGGCGCCGAGCGAGGCGCGGGGCCGCGAAAGTCGAAGAGAAGCAGCGGGTAGAATTACATTTTGAGTGATAATACTTCGCCACGAGCATTAATCTCTACTGAATTTTTTCCTAACTAAAACCTAAATTTCCCTGCCTTTCGCTGTATCCCTCTTTTATTCATGTTTTGCTTATGAGTTGCCCCGTCCTAACATGAGTTGACAATACCCTTTTCTAATCTCATAGCTGCTGATAGTTGCTTGAGCCTCTATGTCTTATATTTATTTTTCTCTCTGCCTCATCCCCCTTATCTTTTTCTTTTGGCAGACGACTTTGAGTATACCCCGTATTCAAGTGTATAACTGAGAATTCTACACCGGCTCCCCTGGTATTCCTATTTATATTGCCCTAAGGCGTAGGACTTTGCTTTTCATTTATCTTTCACCATATTATTCTCAACTCAGCTTATATTGACCTCTTATATATGTGAAAGTTATGTGGTCTGCTCTCTCGGTTTCATACTAACTATTATAATGCCATCACTTGAGTTCTATGAGTTACTTTCAGCTTGGCGTTAATCCATCCTTATTTATCTTTGTCTTAAATCTAATATTTATGTACTGGTATTAGCGTAGTGGTTGGCTTATAGTGTTCTCGCTCTCACATTATCTACTTTTATTTATACACCACACTTCTAAATAAACTTATACTTACTTTAGTTTCCAGTCCTTATATGAGCTCTCGCTTGGTATCTGACTGATGATAGCCTCATCCCTACATGAGTTAGTTTTATTATTATTAAAAAAATAACTTTTATTTGCACTGTGGTCTCGAGAGAGTGAGAGTACAAGACATCTGAATTACTTCTTCACCAGAGTTGACCCACGCAACTACTGTTATTTATACCATGTTATAACTTTCCATTATATTTATATCTCCTAATATAAACCCGTGTATACCAGAGTGCGAACGACTTAGGACGCAACTCTTTTGAACATCAAACCTCTTTTCCCCAAGCCTCCACTCCTAATCTATTGAGAGCAATGGTGATTATAATTATTAATTGTCATTGAAATTAATTAATTACTCTAAATTATATTAACTGTAGTCTTTATTATCTTTCTCTATCTGTAATACCTCCTACATTCTCAAAGGGAGATTTTTGGCTCTTTATCTTTTCGTCGGTAATAATTAGCATACTGCATCACTGATAAGACGCTTCACTAATACACTTGTGTTGTAAAGGGTCATCTAAGTCAATCCCATGACGACTTTTCTCTTGTCACAAGATGTGAACTTTTACTACAATTAAATCATTCTCAACATTATACCAGTGGATATCTATTATCTTGATTTATCCACATCGTCTTTATATTCTTCTTCCTCCTTATATATGACTATTATCTTTCGATAAATGATAGAGTGCATTTATTAGACTCCTCTCTGATCATATAGACTCTTCATTTCTCTCGTCTGCTGACGAAGTCCAATATAGCAACGTTTCATCTTCTATAATTTTCTTATGGTGATTTTTCAGTATCAATGTTATCTAGCTTAACAGAGTTGGTAATATATGCGTGCCTGCTTTTGTTGTTAGATCCTTCTTATTGCTTTTTTATATTGATTTTATGAAATAAATTCTGAGTTTTAGCATGATTATTCTATTTATCAAATCACATAGCGCATCTTAATAATTTTAAATCAACTCTGTAATAAACACTGTGGGCGGATCACAAGAGGAGGTAATATTTGATTAGATCTCACTGTTTGCCCCCTCATGGCCATGTAGATAGAGTCCTAGCTCGGCTATTCTCGTTCACTCTATATCGAGTGTTGTGTCTCAATTTCGAATATCTTTATTATTCACTCAGTCCTGGAATGTTTCCCCTTCTGACTTCCCTGCATGGTCTCCCATTTAGTAGTCTTCTTATTCTGTTCTCGTCTCCATCTTCTTGCCCTTCTGAAGTCCCTCTTGCTTTTAATATTCTATTCAATATACCTAGTATTTTTATCCTTCTTTTTAGTCTAATTTTCTGCTTCTATTGTTGCTTGTTCCTTCTTACTCTTTACTTGCTCACAACTTGCAATGAATAAACGGCGTCATGTATAGCTTTAACCCCTCTATTGTGACATGAAACTCTTTCTATATCACACAAAATGTTGAATCGCTTTCTGTGGTCTTCCAGTTTCGGTTCAAGTGATACTCATTTTTTTCTATAATAGCAATTTTACTTCTTTCTTCACTAGTACGCTTTTGTACGTCTTAGTCATGCTCGTATCACTCTTGTTCTCCGATCTTCTAACCGTTTTATAAACTCTATGGTTGCATTGCTGAGACGGCTGTATTACACCTCTTTAGATCCCCTATTACGCCACCTCTGGATATAATCTGAGGATCTGTTTTTAGGATAAGAATTAGTTTAAAGTGTACTATCTTTATGTATCCTACTGATCCTACTTATTATAGCAATCTATCCTAATATCAATTTGGTCTTATACTAATATCCCTAAATTATGTTTCTACTTTTGCTAGAGGTATACTACTCTTTGGGGTAGTGCACACCTCGCTGTTCCTCATCCATTCACTGCCGTTCTAGATGATTGTGCAGAGTTGCCATACTCTATTTTACCTCTATCTTTTTGGCACAATATAAAAATTCTGCCTGGCATCTGTGGTCTTGTTGAGACTTTGTGGCGTCTCTCTGGTACATTTAGGGGATAATTGACTCGCGCGCTCCTGGCCTCCGTGCACAATTCTCCTCGAAAGGACTTAACATATTGCTCCTTCCAACTTCCACCTTGGCTACTTCACTATATGCGGATTGCGGATGCGGTTATCTGCTACCTCCTTCCCGCGTTCTTCTATCTGGTACGCCTCTATACTAGTTCTTTACTATTACTTAGACTTAACTACGTATTGATATAATTTTCATTAATTTACTATTCGGACTTTTGAGAGGTCTTCTACCTATCACTTATCTTCTTGGTTAAGGCGCTTCTACCCGTTGGACCTTTCACTATTACTGCTTTATACTTTTCTTCTTTGCGTATAGTTTCGGCGTTGTGGTTATTACTGGATCACTCTACCCTGCTTTTCTCACCGTTATATGGGTACTTTATTGGAGGTGTCATTCCTTATTCTATCTTTCTCGTTTCATCGTCCTCACTGTTGTCTTCTCTGCTCATCCTTAACACTATACCTATTGAGTCCTATTTACCTAATATACCGTACTCTATCTCAGTATTCCGTCATCATCACTTTCTTACCATTTAGTATGCTAGTCTGTACTTTCTTCTATCCATTGCTTTTCCGCCTGAGCACTCTTTGGCCCGAGTTTCGGTTTCAACTCACAGACACTATACATCCTGTTCTTGTACTATCATCAGCAGTTGACTCACTGTTGCTAGTCGTTCCCGTCCTTATGCTTTTTTCTGCACTGCACGGTGATCCTTTCCCTCGCTGAGAACTCTACCAATAATAACGGTTGTATGACTCTCCTTCTCTTTCCTCTCCTCTTTCTTTCTAGTCTATCGTGGGTGTCGGCCTGGTGGTCCCCTTTTTCGTATTTATGGGTTCGACCTTCGCGACTCTCATCTTTGCGCGCTTTTCAATGTCACGACTCACCTACTTTTTTTTTCTGGCGGTCGTCTAACATTATCGCCTCTTGTTGTTGACACATGTTGAGGATCACTCTTAATCTCGAAAAGGTTCTTTGCTATTTTTTCTCTTTCGCGCGTCGGATTCTCATTCTACGCGGAGACCTATCTCTTCGCTTAAATGCTTCGAGCCCGCTCAGCTGGCACTTCCAGAAGTGAAGAATTCTTCCAATTTGCCTATTAGGTTTCTTACAGGTTACCAAACTCTTATACGCTTTGCTTCCTACTTACGTTCTCTCATAAGCATCTGATAGTGCAACTCATGCTTCTTCGCTGTGCCTTCAGTCCGTTCGTGTTCATATTCTACGCAGCCATTTACCGCGTGCTCGCGTCATGAGACACATATTCCCGCTACTCACCGGCACCTTCCTTTCTTCCGTGTCAGTCCTCCCTTGTGACGTGGGTCTTGGTCAGAGGTGGTTGTCCGTGTGCTGTCTTACTCACTAATATGCCAGAGAATCGCAACTCTTTCACTCTTTGATATCGCCTTATACAGGCACACTTGTCACCTATATCGGATATAACTCTATCTTATACTGTATAGCCTTGACACAACATAGACTTCGTCGCGTTTCTTTCATCGTTCAGTATGACACTCGATAAGTGACGAGGCTGAACGAAGTCCGACAGATCACCTCGGGGTCATCATCTATAGATCTAAACCGCCGGAGATCACACTATATACTCCGAGACCCTCCGTCAGATTTGCGTTGGCACATCCCGTGATCCTCCCGGGTCCTCTGTTTGACGTATTCTGTTGGCACAGGCTGCACACTAGGTAGTCCGCTGGTTCATTCTGTGCCTCATACACTGTCGTATCTCTCTTCTGAACTTTTGCTTACTTTTTTGCCCCTCTCGCTTTCTTCACTATATTCTTTTATCCTCTACGCCTAAGTCTCTTGCTTTGGTCTTCGTACTTGGACATTCGTCTCTCGTCAGTGTCACGTTCGTTTGTTGCTCGACTTCCATCCGGTTTCTTTTGCAAATAATCTTCTTTTGTTGAGATCCTTCCCCTGGACTTTTCGCTGCTTCTCTTCTTGTAGAAAGAATGCCTCTCGCCCGACTATAGCTACTGTCGCTCTCACATACTAACGTGCTCTTATGCGACGAGCTGTGCAGATATTATCGACTGTCCCTCATCACTGCAGCTCTGTGATCGAGCTTTAAGCCTATCTCTTGTTGAGTCTGGATCTCTTGGTCACCCGTACTGTTGTCCACTAGGACCTATTCTATTGTCGGCATCTGCGGTACGGCGTCGCTCGGACAGATACACTGCCCTGGGTCAGACCGTTTAGTAGCAATCGCTAGAGCCCTTTGCTCACCTAGAGTCTCTTTAAAATATGCCGTCTATATAGATCTCCCCGTGCTGCTCTACATACCCCTGTCCCGTGTTCAGTCCTCAGCGGGCGTTCTTTTCAACTACCACCTCATATATCCCGTGTTCGTGGTGCCTGGGCCCCTTGGCTCCGGGCTCAACCGATTCCTTCTGATCGTCCGTGCTCACGGTTGCCCCCGCCGTTTCGTGCTTCTATGGTCTGGTTTCCTTCGACGCTTTCTGCTTCACATATATGTTGCTCTGCTACAAGACACACTTTCTTTCTTCTACTGTTCTCATGTTTAGTCGTCTCATTCAGGACGTTTAACCTGTTGCGTACTTCGTTATTCCCGGACCTACGATCCCCGCCCGAGCCAATTATCTACTCGTGCCACTGTTCATTGTACATGCCACTAAGCCTGACTCCAGATCTTTGCATACTCCTCATAACATTTGCCTTTCTCCTCTATCTTCTTCCTCTCCTCTCTTATTCACTACGTTCCTCTCTTCTTCTCCTCTCCTCTCTTCCTCGTCTCCTCTTTTCAAAGTGGACATATGCTATTTTTCCCTACCTACTTCTTTCTATCCCATCTTCGTCTGTCGTGCATACTATATACTTCCATGAATTATAAGCCCTCTCAGTCTCTCTGTAGTAGAGCACAATACATCCGAGACTCATTTAGGGACCGCGCCACCTAAATGTAGCCTTACCTCTAACTCCTCTCCCTCAAAGAGCCCGTCGTCGTGACTCGTTTTCATTGCCGTTCCTACTTCTCCGCTCCCGCGCACCCATTCCTCCCTCCTCTCGGTTGGGAGGAGGATACGTCATGGTGGCGCGCCCTCTTGTGATCAGTCACCTTTGATTCTCAGTACGCCTTATGTTGTGCTGACTCCCACACGGTCTTCCGCACTCCCGCCTGACTCTTGGTCGCTCGTCGTGGCGCCGCATGCCCTTCAGTGTACTTCCGGCCCCCCTCGATCACCCAGTCACGCCCTTGCCATATGCTGGGCGGCCGACCGTTACGTTGCTTCTTCTCAGTTCATCCACCAATGCACTCTCCTAACAGCTTCCGGTCGTGGATCCTGGCTACTAGTTACCAGTCTGGCCTCTCGGACCAAGCTCTCTGGAGTATACTTTTCCTGCTCGTTTGTGACGTGTTACTATAAGTCGTTCACACCCACACGTACCTAGCGTAAGTCCCTTGCACCCTCCCAAAACTCATGTTTGTGCTGGCGCCGCTAGCACAGCTGCTCTGTTCATAGCTCTCGTTTTTCCGCGCCTGAGCTATACTTCACTGACCCCGAATAAGTCTCGGCACTTACTTACTAGTTAATATCGGGACATCAACTCATTAGTTGTGTCCTGGTCTCTCGTGCTGCTCGTGTACAAAGAGCTAACCACCCGAGGCATTACTCCGACTCCCGAGTCCTCCTGCCGCTCGCTCTTCCATCACTACCCGCGCGCTCCCTGTTCGCCCTTCGGTTGCGGCTAGCCATCGTCCCAGACTCCTGCTGGCTACGCTCTGCGTCGAATCTGACTTCCCTTCGCATATACGCTTTTTCTTCTGTACAATTTCCTCCTCTTCCGCTCTTACCCCCTTCACGTGCCGTCCTTATTCCCAGCATGCTGGCGTTGGCCGGGTATCGTAGCGCTCTGGGCCTCTAGTGCAATTTTGCGCGACTCCTTCGCTCGCGCAGCAATACATCGCTGTTCTCCGTTCCCTTCCCAACTCATCCTGGCCTAGACCACGAACTTGCAACAACTATAACTGTCTCATACAATCGACCTTTGACTGCGCCGAATAGCTCCTCGCGCACTATTTCGGTCTGTCTGTTTCTTCATCAAGCGGTATACCATCCTTTGCGCTCGCTAACCCCGGCTGGACTGCGGTTTTCATCCACCGTCCCCCACCCCCTCACTCCCCCTGAATAAACTAAGTGTTTGCCTGGTCTTACGTCTGCTAGTTTCGCTTCCAAACACGCCCGCCCGCTTCCCTCCTGGTCTGTCGTTGTACTTACCGTGCTCCCCCTCGTTCCCGCCCCTGCTGTCCAAAGGCTTGTGCGAACCTAAGTACCTTACACATCGTAATCCGTTGACTCGTCTGCTGCGGCGCCCGGTTTCATGTGTTTCCACTGCTTCATTCGAGCGACCCCCCGGTCACTCTCATGGATGTTCACTTTCTGCGGGTACCGCGTTATTGATAACCAGAATGGTCCATCAGCGCCCCTTGTCTGATAACTTGTTCTTTTGGCGACTGCTCTTATTCTTACGTCACCGCCTCTCGCAGTCGTTTGTCACGCAATTTGGGTGGTCCTCACAGACTGTGGCGTGTGGTATGTCGTGTCTCCTTCGTGCTCCTCCCGTCTCCTTCTCATCTTGCCTTCACAGAGACACTTCTTTTGGTTCCATCTGCCCTGTTTCCCTTTGGCCCGTCCTCGGTCGTCTTCTCCTCCTCGCCTCTCCAAGCTCCCTCGTCCTCCCCCGTGGACCTCCCTCCCTGCCGTAACTTTCACCCTTGCTCTCTGCTGCGTGTGCGGTCTGCTCCCCTTTCCCTCCTGGTCTCCGGCTTGAAATTCCTCTGGTGCGCCTCCCTTTCTGACTCGTCCCTGCATGATGCGCGGCCGCCTTTTCCACCTTCTCCATTTCCGCGCCTTCTTCCGCCGCTCCAACTTTCGCCTTGCCTCTCGCATTAACCCTCCCTTTATATACGGAGATGGTCGGTATCTCCTTGAACATTCTCCTTCCAGGCGCCTCTGCTTGTTTTCTCGTCTGTTCCTTCGAGGTTCCCTCGGCCGTATCTGAACTGAGACTTTCTACCTCGAGTATGTCTGGTGACGATGGAGCTGGCCTCGATACGTTCTCATCTACCGCTGCGCTTATCTGCGAGGCCGCGCCGCTTAATTAACACTGCCAGCAGCTTCCACCTTCGCCCTTCTGTTGATGCTCTCAGGTTCATGGCGACCAATCCAGTGGTACTAGGTATTGCGAACCATCGCTATTCTGCTCTTTTGCATATTTCCTCGGTACTGCCTGACACTTGTACTTCCTGCTCCGTGCTTCTGTCTCTAGCACGTCCATTTGTTGGTGGTTCCCCGAGCTGTTGTTTGCCAGTTCTGTCTCGTCTTCTTTATCCGGTGAGCTGTTCTCTGTTTCTACTCCTCCCATTGCCTTCTCTTGAGTGTCCCGCACTTGCTCTCGAGTTGTTGCTCTTAAAAGTGTACTGCTTCATGATTTGTATATCGATGTAGCTTTATAAGGCTGTAGTCGTTCTCACCTGCAATCTACACTTATAAGACTACTTCAGAGTCAAGGTTCAATTCCTTACTCAATGATTCACATCTCTATACCCCAGTTTACTCGCTGTCAGAATGGTAGGTCATTGTAGTATGTCCTTCATTCTGTACGCTATCTGCTTTTGGTAGGTTTTTCTCATGAAAGAATGGTCATCAGTTTGTCCCCTTTATCACTAGTAGGTATATATGGATCTTTTTGCGCCTTATCGATTGATACGATCGTCTCTTTCCTCCTTACCGTATCACCTCATTTCATGTTATAGTGACGGGTATGTGATGGATACTGCTTGATGTATTTTTGGAAGAAGAAGCTCTTACTTCCAAATTAATACTAGGTATACAGTTGAGGCGCATTCCGTAAAATAAACGACTTAAGCAAGCGTATGGTCCTATCCACACTAAGTTTATAGGAGTCAGGAGTTTTTGCTTGTGCGGATATTCTATCTCTGACTCGAAAGAACGATTAATATCGCATTGTATTAAACATAAAATAGGCTCTCAGTTTTGGTGACCGACGTTGGAGTGGCTTACTGAATAATTACATACATATTCGTAGGTATAGATATATGGTATGTAAGTTGGTCGACCTGTTGAGATTACAGTAGTGTTCAGGGTCCCTTGGTCGAATAAGAAGAGCAATGTTATGTATAAATAGCTCTCTTGTGTATGGAAAAAGTCAAGGATGTTTATGAAGACTAATAACTTGTGGGTGGTGGGTGGGTGATACAAGACTGACGCGTATTGTTAAGAGGATCTTATACGTTCGATTAACGGAGCACTTTATAGTGTTATTTACTTATATCTATATATATAGATTCCTTCCTTACGTACCTATCGCTCTGATTTCTATTGTATAACGTAGTACATTAGTTATTTTAACTCACAAATAAGTTATCTGGTCGTGGATATATATATCTAGTGTACTCAAATGGAGATACTCTGTATCACGTAGAGTGTTAATATATATAAATGCTTATTTTTCATAATAGTATAATAAATTTTAAATAGTTAGAATCTTTTATAAAATAATAGCCTTTGGTGTAACAAATAATGGTCGCAATAAGAAAAGATATAACGTTTGTAATAGAGTATTGTTGGCAGTTATGAAACATCTCTGCCCCAACAAGATTGTCATCGATCGGTATTTATGGTAAGTAAATAATTTACTGGGAAAGGTTATTACAATTTCTGCAGATCACACACTATAGCTTGAACCCTTGTGCACATCGTGATCGTGCATTAAGTTCTGCATTTAGATGAGACTACACGGGTGTCATCAGCCCTTCCCGTACAACCCCGGTTGTGTCGTACTCGAGGTGGATTCTTGGGTCCAATGACGATCAGGTGAGAGCTGCGGACGGAGGTCTTACTTGATATGTTTCACAGCAACTTCTACCGGAGCTTTAAGAATTTCTGTCCCCCTACGGTAAACCTTACGCGTTTCTGAATGGTAACTTTTATAGGCGTCACTTCAAATTGTTCTCAATCAGTAAGCTTTATTCATCCAGATGGTGGTAGATCATTAATGGACCGGGAGTGTCGGAGAAGATTGTTAATTTGTCCATTTGATCAGACTTACAGAGGCGTCTTGGTGACTAAATTAGCAACATTGAGCTAACCACATGAAGACTTCCAAACATTTTCACATTATTTTGCTATGCGGCGGTTTCGGATGGAGACATCCTGTCGCTTGCTTAGATATATAGGGGGAACGGGTGAAGGACTTTGCTTCTTATCAATCAGCGAATGAGCGTTAACTTGAATTGTATATATATAATTTTCCCAACTCATTCATACATTAAGACAAAAGAATTCTTTTAATTAAAGAAATGATGCTGCAGGCCGCTTGTAGGTTATTTCTTTCTACTGCTAGTTTGCACACACAAATAGGGCGCTCTTCACAAAAATGGTAAATTAATGAGGAATACGAGGAATGAACGCCTCGCCGCATATATGGACTGCTCTGGGGCGATGTGATGGCATGGTAGTCTGGTGACAGCTTGTCTACACTTCAGGACCTTCTCCACTGTTAACTCGGTGGACTACCTCGAAGTTATTCAATATGTTATAGACGTAGAAAGCCAATCGAAGACACCCTGACTTTTTTACAAATGTACTTTAAGCTATTACTGCGCTCTAGCAATGCAGTGTTGATTGCTGACGAAGTTCGGATCGGACTCTGGCGCGGTGTCTCTATGCATAGTGGAAAGTTGTCGCCACTCCCACAAGTCATAATATTTCGATACCTATGAAGCATCCTCTGTTGCGACAGATGCTGCACTTTATTAACCAATTTCCACTTGATCAATGTCGAGCGCAAACTAATTGTACCAACGCTTCATAGTTCTAAATTAATCTTTTTGAGCGAAGGCTGAGACCTTCTTTCTTATAGTATTTCGTCTCTGCGAGTTCTTCGTAGACCTCCGGGGGGCGCGCCTCGTTTCAATTTTGTAATTCGGATGTGTCTTCTCTCCTTCCTCTTATCTCTCCTCTCTGTAGTTGTACTCTTCTTACGTGTGTGGTCGCGTTCGAGCGTCGTTGTATTAGATGAAGATAGTAGCAAGCAAGATCGGATTATGTCTGCAATCTAGGAGGACTAGTGATTCGTGCCCTCTTCCTTTGTACGGTTCCCACTTTACGGTCACCCGTGTGTAATATCCCCTCAAGAACACCCTAGACTCACGACATTTTCAACTTACAATTTCTTCGGGTCCTTTGTCCACTACTTACGTAGAAGCACACTTTTTCATACCTTGCTTGTGTAACAGGAAGGTGTTATCTCTCATAGACTTATATGAATGACGTAAGAGTATTCACTCTCGTATTATAATTGCTGGCACTCACATTCCTCTTTTCTCCCCATCTCTTTTTGTGCTCTGAACTATGGTCGGTGGTGCACCCTGTTCTTACCTGTTAGCCGGGGTTCTCACTGACTACTGCTCGCTTTCTTCTCGTCGTGACCATCCCCTTCCTTGACCGAAACTCTGGCGTCTGGTCCCATTACACTTAGTTCCAGGCACCCGTCTTATATTCTTAATCTTGGATCATATGATTCACACAGGTGTTATCCGGAGGGTGTTTTCTTTTATACTCTCTTTCCCTCCTAACATTAGTGTTCTGAGCATTACGCTGTCCCCTGCCTGGCGACTAATCCAGTTTGAGTCACTTTTGTTCTTATTATTATGTTTACTAGCATACATGACCCTATCTGTCGTATCTAGTATATATCCTGCTTGGACCCTTTCATTATTTGACCTACCTATATAACTTCTCACAGTCATATATGATTTCATGCTATCTATTTCTGCCAACACTCTTCTTCTTATTATTATTATTCCATCTTACTTCGTAAACTATTTCCTGCCTAATTTGTTTCTCTAATATAACTCTCTCTAATGCCTCTGTTTTTGCATGTCATGCTTTCTCAGTGTGTTACTGCTGTACACCTTTAACTAAGGTGACGCAAAACCTCCTGTGTAACCTGTCATTATATCTTGTAAAATTGAAGTCTTTGTAGTTTACTGGATTCTATCTGTGTATATCTTCAGCTAAGATTATAACTATAATATACTTCACTACAAATATTGATCTTAGAGTAATATATGATTATTCTCGTTATTTCACTCAACAATGGTTCATTAGTCATAATATAAGTTCATAAATGTAGTGTCTCTGTTAAGTAACATATATATATTATTGATTACGAAACGAAAATCATATAATCATATCAATTTAAGATATTTAGTATCCATTGTGGTGTATTTATACAGTACAATTATAAGAGAAAAAGAACTAAAATACTATTCATAGAATGATATCTTGTTAATACAAATTTATCCTCCTTGTTTATAAAGATAGATGTGTTACTTTTTACTGTTGTACCTCAAGTACGCATTCTTGAATAGAAAGGCTAATTTTCTGGGAAGTTTGTAACAAAATTTTTACAAATCTGAGTCTTAACACGCTCACTGGCATTGAGATATAATGTGTTATCCTCCGGTTGTGGGCCGCGCGCTTCCCTTCGTTTCAGAACTATCTGAGTCCGGGGTTCTGCTGCGCGTCATCGCTGTTCTCATGCACCATTCTCTTGGCTGAGTGGATCTCTCTCTTCAAATTAAATGGGCCGACTGGGGTGACTTCTCGTCTACCCCCATAGCCCGCCTAGCCAGCCTTCTCAGATTGACTTTATTAATCTTTTCCCTACTTATACCTAAAATGATCTAATAGAGTAAGATATAAATGAGAAACGAAACCCTTTTCTAATTATTGCGCTGATGATCAGACCAGAAGGTTGAATAGATAATTATCTATTATGATTGTGAGTTTGCATATGCTTTATGATTATCAAGACAATGGGCATACTTCACGCGCTTCATGCCGAAAGGCAGATTTTGATCTTTTTTGTTTGTTTCTCATGTCATTTTCTAAATCTTTTCTATCTGCGAATCAAACGTGCTCTAAACCTTAAGTAAATTCATTGTCGTCACCATTTTGTGTCATATGTTTATTTTGTGAGATATGTTTATCATTTATGCACTACTTGTGAGCGATACAGAAGTATGAGCTCTATTCCTTCGTTTGTCTAGTCTCATCCTATCCGGGAATGAAGGTGGAATCATCTAAAATATAGGTGAAGAATATTCTCTAGGCTCGGTTATAGGAGGCGGTTGTCCACTACACTATACGACACTTCTCTGATTGTGAGATGCGTGCTGTTCTTTCTATTAAGATTAACTTTCTCGCCGTATCTTACTAAACACTTATAGGTGGAGCTTTGGATGTTGAACTTCTAGATACTATTCATTTTTTTACTTTTGCTCTCTTCTCTCTCATTTTGTTTTGTTTTTTTTATCAGTTGGCCTCTTCCCTGCCATCTCTTCTTCTGTCCTGAGACGCATCTTCTTTGTCTGTTTGTTGTCCTAATGGCCACTTGCAGATTTCTCTAACTTCAGCTATAGTGGATGTCAATGGGAACTTTCAAGCCGGCAGAGGAAAATACTATTTCTGCTTCGGTGAACAGCACAGTAGCAGTTCCGGCAACAAACACGCTATAGCAGTTGCAATCTTAGCTCTAAACACATTTCGAGTAAACAAAAACTTATGAGTCGAATTGTTCCGTTGCCACTTGTGACAGAACTGCGAGTCTACTCTCTGCTGACATGATTAAGACAACATAACACATAATATGCTGTGTTACGGAAAATAGTGGATCTTCTTGTGTTTGTAGATTGAAAGCAACGGAGCCTTAGAGTGATGATGGATTATACTCCTCTCTATTACACTATGGCTCGGAATTGGAACCGACATGAGTGCATAAAGAGCTATATTGCAGATCACGGTGCTTCTCTGCCCTTCGTTACTCTCTTATCTTAGTCCTGTCGTCACTTGGCGAGCCGCTTGTCTTGATGTGGATAACCTCGCTCT
This sequence comes from Trachelipus rathkii, assembly GCA_015478945.1. Lineage (NCBI taxonomy): Eukaryota > Metazoa > Arthropoda > Malacostraca > Isopoda > Trachelipodidae > Trachelipus > Trachelipus rathkii. The sequence continues at coordinate 9,514 of JABUQX010079017.1, read as the reverse complement.
TAACCGTCGACTTAGTAATACCTCCTGGGCGACTGTTGAAGAGAGGGCAAGTTGAAACTCGTAATGCGTCGAACACGTTACTGCCAAAGAAAGTTTCATTTTTTTCACTCATGAGTTATAACTTGTCCCCTCCGTCTCTTCTGCGCTCTCCTTAGCCCGATCCCCTACTTTCTCTAGTCTCAAGCGGTGTCGAGCCATATCTACAACATTGCGTTCTCTGTCTTGTTAAACAAGTTGGGTTGACCGAGTATTAGATATAAAGGGAAGATGATGGGGATGCGCTCTGCGCGGAGTCTTGCATTCGCTCACACCTTCCGTCTTCTCCCATTTGAATAAACCTCTCTCTGAATGCACGCCTCAATAATATCTTTCTCCCTTGTCTTCTTCTCGTAGCGTTGTTGCGATTATTTTGAAAATCATACGTTAGACCTATATTTCTGCTTTTTATTTTGTTTGTTCCTACCTCATTTAATTTATCTTCTGCTACTCTACTACTCACCGACCTCCTATTTAGATTTCACTATCAATACTTCCTATACCTGTCTCTACCTTGTCCCTATACACTCTATCTTAGTACTATCTATATCTTTAACGCTTGATCCTGCGTCTGCGTCTCCTTCTGCGGCTGTTTCCGGTCTTTTGCCTTTCCTCCCGTCTATTTCTCTATCGTACCGAGTGGCCTTGCGGTGGGGATTTCGCTTTCGTATGGGGTACCGGAACCTCAGGTGAAGATTTATGCTTACCTTATATATATTATATATATAGCACAATCAATAGTAGGTGACTCCCTATTAGGGCTTCGCTCATCTTCATTATTTCTTAGTAGTGTTAATAGTTATTATATTCTCGAATAACTGTTTTTTTTCTACTATTCTAGGATCATGGTTTCCCACTTTCTGTTCATGATGTGTATCTTTATGTTATTATTTACTTATATGTCTTCTAATTATTTGACCCATTACTCATTATGTCTTGTATCTCTCTCACAAAGAATGAAATCGATCGTCTCACTGTATTACGTTTTTTCTTATACTAAGCTCTTTTCGCTAATTCTTCAAGTATTTCATCTATATGTTACATGCTATCTTACTGTATAACCTTCATGCTCCACATCGCTCAGGCGCCCTGACTTAGTCAACTATATCATTAGTGCTGCCTCTTTCTCCTTCTACTACTGCCGTTGCTCAGTCTTTTTAGTATGTTTACTCAACGGGCCGTGTTACTACACATCTCACTATATTATTATTAGAGCTTTCTATCTTCCTCTCATATATGTCTATCGTATACCTATATTGTTATGTATTATTATTAATTAGTCCAGCTATAACCTTGCTATTACTTCTATCAGTTTTATCTCTCTGGTTACTTTTGATGAGAGTGATAGGCACGTCGTAGATAGTAAGGCTACTACGATATAAATTAATGCAGATGAATATATCGATTCTTTTTCTGCAGCGTCAAAGAACATTAACCCTTCGAATAATCTTGAATTTAGACTCTCCATCTCTAATAATTTAACGAACACAAATTCTTGTGGAACTAAATCGTGGAAGTCGTTTCAAGATTTAGTGCTCATAAATTTCGTGAACATATATCGGATGTGTTGAAGCGGTCTTTTACTCTCTCTCGTTATTTTCCCTCACATCAGTGAAGGTTGTAAATAGGTTATTACAATTCTGCAGCCTTTTAGTTTAATTACTTTGCCAGCGGTATATCTACCTGCTTGGAGTCATTCCGTAACTGAAATTTTTGAAAGAGATTCTCAATTGCACAATTTGTTGCTGCTCACAATTATTTATATCTTTATTGAGCATTACTCATACTTATACTAGTATTCATACTTCACCGCGTTCTCCTTGAGTGGGTCATTCACTTTACTGCTACTTGGGCTTTAATTCACCTGTACATCCTTACCCTACTTACTCTACTTTCAGGTAGATTCCTTGCATCTTTCTTCCCTCATTGGCTTCCTCTATACCCTGATATTTCCGCTGTATCTCTTTCTGGGTCTATACGTTCCGTCTTTAGGAGCTTATTCTTCCTCTTATCTCCACTTCCGTCTTGGGCTTCTTACCTGTATTACTTCTTTTCTATGGTGAGCGCTTCTTCACGTTGGCAATTATCCTTCTGACTATCTTTTTCTTATAAGGCGTTGTTTGGCGTTTGTGTAGTTCCTTTTACTGGAATCCCTCTCCTGCATACATTCTACGTTGGGCTTTGGCGTGAAATTTTTACTATCTTAATTTTTCCCCTATTAAATATTTAACGATATATAAATTTACATATGAAATTCAAATATAACATTGCTCTATAAAAGACTACTACCTAGGATACGCTGTGTGTCTGCTCAATTAACATTTATCTCTTAGACAAATGGCCCCTTCTAGTCATCCGTCATTCGGTGTGTGTTGCGTGTCTCGTTGTCTTCCCCTTCTAGTATATGAGCGATATCTGGCTTAATTCTTCCTTTTATTTTTCTGACCTGACATCTTTGGCCGCTCACGTTTCGGTTTTCCCTCTCTAGTATTCTGCTCCTCTAGAAGCTTTTCTGTGCTCGTAGTACCTATATATCTTATCTCCTACTTATGGCTACCTTTTCCTTAGCCTCACCCTACATAAGGGTCTATTTACCTCTACTTATCCTTATCTCACATCCTCTATATATCTTTCATCTATATCTTTGAGTTGGTAGTCTAGGTACCTGTGGTACTACACTCATCTACTTTTGTCACGTACTCTCCCTCACTTATATTTGCGGCTTTTTCGTCCGCTCTACTCCATTTATTATCATGGACGTTATCATCAATATTTATCTATCTTATGATGCTTTATTTTGAGTCTTTAGTCTTACTTTATCATTCATCTTCGTAGTCTCTACGAATGGTGTAAGGTATCAGTTTGTCTTTCTCTGTTGGTGTGTATAACAGTGACACTGCCGTGCAGCGAGAGAAGCCCACGATAGAATACTGTATCACACTGTCGTCAACCACACACTATCGACTTTAGTTGGTCAAGTTTGTTTATGCTATAACCTCCGTGTTTATCACAATGTTATCAACATACCTGCTTGGCCCTCAGTCTGGCATAGTCTAGAAATAGTGCCGTCGAGAGTGTTGCTGACTTGCCTTAACTTTGTGAATTATAACGGCGATATTGGTATCTTTTCTCCGCTTTATTTTTTATAAATTGAAAATGGTTATCCTAGAAACTTGTTCAGGTCTTGATTTTTGGTTCGCACTGGTGCTGTGCTGATGTTCGTCTTTACCCCTTACTACTCTTTGCATATTGCTACCCTTCCGCTCAATAAGCAGTCACTCTCTCGTTTATAGACGCACTTACCGTACCTAGTCCTCTCTCTTAATGATAACTTTGCGTGTCTTCTCACTATAATTATAGTACTGCGCTGCGAGTTGGCGGACTGATCAAAAAAGTTTGCATTGCTCTGGAGGTCGGCACTATTGTAGTGCAGAAAATCCACTCTTCGCGTCTTCTCGTCTGCCTTCTTACCTTTTTTTTCCTATTTTTATTCATACTTGTTTAATGTATGGTCTAATTTTTGTTCATCTATAATTTCTTCTCTATTTAATTAAATTTTCTTTTTTCAGAATGCAATTAACTTCTGAAAATAGGACTCTCCTCTCCCTATCATTTAACTTTTTGAAGTTTGGTTTCATTTCAGTTGAAAGTTTATTAAACCCTATTTAATTTTAATATTTACTTTTTGCTGCTTTGGTGAAGTTAGTCGAGTCTATTCTTAATCATCGAAGTCACACTTCCTTCTTCTTCTCATCTAATACAAAATATAAACGTAGAATATGAATATCTTCTTAAGGCAGTAAATAGATACAAATTTATTTCAATTTGCTATAATATACATCCTTAATTTCTTGGTATTTTTTTCTTCTTGTCAGTTACGCAACAACACTAGATTCTATTTGTTCCCTGTTTGCGCGGGTCGTTGTGTTGGTTTGATTTTACAATACACTCCCTGCCAAGTAACTCCTTTACACAGTACATACGCAAGCCCTGCAAGCACTCCTACTCACCAATCACGCCTGGCTTGCTCGGCCCCTCCTTCCTCTTTATTTTTCCCTCTTGGGCATACACATCCATCACGGATTACTCCTCTATACATTACCTCCTACAAATGTATTTGTATCTCTTGTCTAAAACTCTCCTCTGATGATACTCTTTATGACATTCCGCTGCAAGTGATCTTATAACCTCTTATACCAAAAAATTCTACTCTAGCATTGAGCTTCGCCTTACGCTCATCTCACAATTCTACGCCATAGGGGCCAACTGCAACCGCCGCTTTCTAACCGCATTGGCTCTCCCCCTTGACTTTTGCACCTCGCCTGATCATCTGCCCTCATTCCTCCCCCACCGAGACTGAAATTCTTCAAAATCGTCCCAAAGTACTTCTGCTCACGCGAAGCGCAAAGCCGTGCTCGCCCTTCTCTTGTGTGCGTTCACTAACTACACTTTAGAGTATAATATTGCAAGCTCGCACATGGTGTATGCCAATCGTGGTACGGGCCTCTGCATGATATGGAGACGAGTTCTCGAGAGAAGAGAGGCTAGCAGCGGAGAGGCGACTGAGGGAAAAAGAGAGACCATGCGCACTTGGGCAGCGTGGCCAGTATGTAGACAATAAGTGCGTATGTGAGAGCACAGGTGGGTGTTGTGAGAGGTTTTCAGTCGCAGGTGAAGTGCTTTTTGACTCATGGTGTGTCGGGTTGTCATGGTTAGTATGATTCTTGAGCAGGATTGAGTTTTTCTTATGTATGGGTATTAGAGCTCAGGTCTTCAACTCGGTTCTCTGTCTTTCTGTTCATGCTGTTAATAGTTTTAGCTCACTACGTTGCGGAAATTAGATAAGGCGTGATTAGACCGAAGTCGTGCTAAGTAACGAGTAATCATGAGTGCTCGGCTGACAGTGTATGATCGATGATACATCGTGTTCGTTCGGTCGGGTGGGGTGTATTTCAACTACTCCCGTCGCTAGTTGTGGCGGCATAGTAGATCTACAGGTCTGCTATGGTATAGGCGATCGAGAGAGACGGCAGTTGTAGTAGAAATATGTGAAGGGACGCTAGAGAGTTCATAAGATGTGATGGAATGCAGTAGTGTCGTTGCAATCAGTGGAAGAGCTCGCTTGGATGTGATAGAGGTGCGGCTGTTAGCCGTAGGTGGCGAGGAGAGTCGATGAGATGCTTGGTGGTGGATGCTTTGTCTAGCACTATCTCTAAGAACAAAGACGCCGTTTTAGCGCAGTCACTCTGCACAAGTCGTCCAATAGTCAGCATACAGATGTAGTACAGTCACTCTTTGAATAGGATTAATTATTTCAATCGATACATAGGTAGTAGACATAAGGACACAGAAGAGGAAGTGCCCAGTTAGAAATAAACAGAAAATAAAAAAGATAAATAATATTAAAGAATGTTTTAGAATACATTATCATTATTATATAGATATGCGTGTGCTATAATCTCAGTATAGATGCAGTTCGGATAATATCAGCTACAGCAGAATCTTTTAGGCATTAGAACCGCACCGCATTTTACTTCCGTAATTAGTAAGCAGTGTTAATCTTAGTCAATACGCTATCTATAGGTAATCAGAAATTCTGAAAACTGAAAGAGACTAAACTTATTTCAAAATTACCATTCATTATAATTCAAAATTTACCAATGAGCTGTTGTCCACTGGGATGAAAAATTTACTACAGACATTTGGTAGGTAAACGAAATGTTGAAATGAAGTAGCAATTTTGATCCCGCTCTCTGTGGAGACTTAAGAACAGTTTATAAGGAGTTCCACAACTCGACATTAAGTGCAGGAAGTACTTTATCTATAAGTGTGGGCAATACAACTGTATTGCAGCAGTTAAAGTGGGAGATCATTGACTATAGAATTGCAAGAGCAATAGCGGACTGTTTATACGTGATGCGCTAGACTCAACCTAGTTTGTGCACCAATGACCGCTGAGGGTATTAAGGGTGTCTCGCTTTGTTTCTTGATGGATTTTGCACTTCGATAGGATAAATGTTTCGAAGGGGGAACAAATCTGTTGTTATTCTATTTAGCTTGTTCGGAAGTACCCAAGTATCGAGATTACGTCAAATGTAGGTTTGTGGTGTTAACAGATCAAGTGTGTTTCTTGAAATGTTGTGTTCGACAGAAGAACTCCCAGTGTACTCCGACATTAAGATGGGTGATGAACAACTGGATATTCGGCAGACTCACGGATAATTTTCTCGCGTTAAAGAGAATATGAATTGATGGTCTAACATACGCATCAAATACAAATCTGGAATTGAGATAAACATATAAAAATAAATAAACTAATGAATGCAAAATTTCGAAATACCTTTTGGAGCAATTAAAATTCAACATCCTAGGGATGATAATAAGAATTGAATTAAAAATTTTGCTTGAATTTTTGGGACTTCTTCCATCAAAAGGACATTTGTTTTTCAATTCCGGGAGCTTTCCACCGCTAGGTGGATGGCAAAAGTAATTTATTCTCTTAAAAAATATCTGTTTAAAGATCTACATTTAAACTTACAATTTAGAAAGAAAAGGCCTTGAAGAAATTTGCTTATTTATTTTAAATTTCTATGTGAAAGCTTGGTTTGACGCCCCAAACCATCTTTAGCTTCCAACCAAGCCTACAATTATTGAAACTCGTTAGTGAAGTAATCAGGAAATGTCGGTAGGAGATGCAGGTATCAGCACTTTTTAAAATGATAAACCATTCTAAATGGTACCTTATTCGAACAGGTTGTTTTTTCTTTGTTTGACGACTCCTTGAATAACAATACTGTAAAAAGAAGAATGGCAATAAAATTATTATCCAAGAAGAGGACGATGAATTTGAGGACTACAGTAATGTGAAACCGATCAATTACCTTACAAGAGTGAATGACTTATAGACAAAGATATACTAGTAGAACCATTTATGTACTCCAAAGTACTGAATTTTTTACGAGAATTTAAAATTGATACGACGGAATTTTTGCATACTAATCCATGGGGGGTGTGATAATGAAGATTATTTTAGAGCGTAAAAATATGAGTGAATGGCTTTACGAGTTGTCCAAACTCTAAAGGAAAGAAATGTAAATTAATAAAACAGATTTTTAAATAATGTTTAACCAAAGATGAAGAAACAGCGGCAATACCTACTGGGCAAGTAGTTAAATGCTTGCATCCGGATTCCCGAGTCCGGCATGCCTGTTACAAAATCACTTTCTCGCCGGGGCTCGTGTCACGTGAAAGGCCCTCCTATGCTACTTTTTAGATAAATCTGTTATACCCTACTCAGCTTTTTTCCTACAGGAAGACTGTCGACTTAATTTTCTAATTTTCTTATTTGTTAGCTACTGAGTTAATCCCCGGCGCATTCTCATTGAGAGCATGACTTCCTCCGCTCTTGTGGTCGTAATAGGAATATCCCCACGTGAGGTTCGAGACTTAGCAACGTACATCCCGATACAAGAGGACTGATATCAAATGAATAAGTGAAATCTGTGCATCTCTGGATTCCCTTCCAAGATGTTTACTCTTTTTATCTTTCTCTTTACACGACTCTACTTATGTTGGGAGGTACTGAACCCAATTCGTTTTAACACACAGTTCCCCCCCATATATCAATATCCTCAACGATATTATGATTACAAACTGATTTAGTGGTTAATATTTTGGCATTTTGTAGCAACTATCAGGATGCAGCATAATTGGTAAAAATGAGAGTTCACTCCCAGAGTGTTCCACTTTTTCTTTCATACATTAGCACTAATGACGTTAAGGATCAGAAGATCTGAGAATGTTAGAAATAATTGAACAGAGAACGCTTATCTCTTTTATATTTGAGTCATTTTCTATGTCTATTATCAATATGAACGCGCGTATGGTCATACCGAGAAAGACGCTCAATCTCCTATTTCTCTGATGAAATATGATGACTTCTACATGAATTCGACTGGGGGAAATGGTTCTGAAAGTTGAAGTAGAATGGCTTAATGTCATTTTACGCCGAAGAATAGGCGATTATCTGTTGACTGAGTACTATTAAGGAGGAAAGGACACGTTCGATTCGCAAAGTCCAACGATAATAGAATTGGACAGGGAGAGGGAACCGAGAAATGAAAACAACTCGGAAAAAATCAGAGAAGATTCGGAATCGATTCCAACTCATATAGAATCGACAAGAACGAAGGATTCATGGCGGCATCAACAGATCTGAAGATTGTATTTAGCTGAGGAGGATTCAAGCTATAATCCAAGGAACGGAACGTAGACCGAATATAGACTCTTGAAGATTCAGAGTGAATCCAAGGTTTGAAGAAGTTCAAGTGAATCCCGTATTAGAATGTTGATGGATTCAGGATGAATCCCAATATAAGAAGCCGCAAATTAGAATCTGAAGGATTCCGGATGAATAAAATGATATCATCTAATTAGCCGCTCTTCGAGGATTCCGGATGAATCCAACCGATTTGAACATGTAAATATAAAAAATTATTGGTATTTATCCCATATTAATTTGCATATTTTGACAATTAAAAGAAGCACTATATTTATTCTACAAGAATACATACCCTGATATATAGAGGGGTTTTCTAATGGGGACTATGATGTTACGGCCTTCCAGCGAAGCCACAGATAGACTGTAATAAGAGTGCAAGTTTAACTATCTGTACATTAATAAAATCTTAAGTTATTAATTAATAAAATCAAATAAATTTGTAGCACTGGCCTCAAAAGTAGTAAGGCTTTACTTTTTTTGAAATCAAAACAATCAAGTAATTATATTTTTACTATCATCTGTGCTCCTGGTGCTATGTTTATATTAGTTTATTTATATGTTCATAATATTTTAATTGTTCCCAATAAGAAAACTGAGTAGTATCTTAATTTTAAGGGTTTTTTTTCAATATATAATAATAATAATAACATAAGTATCAATAATTGTTGAGAAATGGTAAACATTCCAGACTGTATTATAAAACATTTCCGAGAATACACACAAATAAGATAGGATTGCATTGACATGGATGCTGATATACTCCTTATATCCTCCCCCTATATAAACATCTCAATTTTCCTCGTATCGAAGAAGACGGGAGTGAGGGCAAGCAGCATAGAAAAGCGCGCAGGGAAGGATCTCGGCTCTCTACCTATGAATATTTACAGATATATTTTTTTACAGGTTATTATATTTTAATGTTATTTTAGGTAAATTTTTCTGGCTTTTAGAGATTCTAAGAATAAACGGTGGAAACAAAGAAAAATCAAGTTTAAAGGTTCTTGTTGATTAATCCAACAACCAAGAGAATCAAGTTAACAGGTTTCTGGGTTGATGGATAAGATATGAGGGGTGACATGGTATTCACTTACATGCTCGGTTATAACAAGCATCGATTTTTGGCTCTCCTGAGTATTTTCGGTCCATTAGTCTTTTCCTTCTGATAGAGCATCTTGATTTTACAAATTCACTGTGATG
>JABUQX010079016.1:0-12500 GCA_015478945.1 Trachelipus rathkii | reverse complement strand
AAAGTGGATACACAATAATCTATTGGAAGATCATTGGAAAAAGTGATATGATCTCCAAAGTAATGTATGACGCAGGTTAGGTGAGCATCATTAACAAGCAGTTAGTTACAGCGATAAAGCCGTTCTCCAATCGATAGAATTAAGTTTGGACTAATGAATCAATTTGTCATGGGTTTGATTAAATACATGTATTTTCGATGTTTTGAACTGTGTGCTGAAAAGCGAAACGCAGGAAAATTATCAGATGTCACCAATCTCGCTAATTCATCAACGAATCAGATTTCACAAGGTTATGATTGATTTTTAACTTAATCCTGATAGAGATATGTCTTATTTGTCAAGAACTTATACAACATGTTACAAAGAGATACTTTCTCCAAAGCCATTTCCAAAGATTTTTACAATATCTTGATGACTTTAAAACAAAACAAGGGAGAGCCTCCATCATTGTTTTAAAGTGATATAGGAAAGATATGAAGACCGATGAAATAATCGGACAGACATATGAAAGTAGACTACCGCTAGAGCTTCAAACATATTGCCATGATGATCAACATATGTGAAAATCGTACAAGTAGTGATTTTTAATATAGCAATTGTGATTATTTGAATAAACTTAGTTTGTATTTGTTATTGTACTAGGAAGCCATTAAATAATTCATGGGTTTAATCTCCTATGATTTTAAATAGGTTACTTATTATCATGATTTTTTTTATAAGAGCATACATTATCTCAAATTTTAGGGCCAGTCTAGCCTAAAGTATGCCATATTATGAATCACAGAATCAGGGCTATAAAATTACTCTAGAAATATAATATAATTTGCAATAAAAATAATATTGACCAATGAATTATTTATCAATTTCCCATACAATTGAATTCTTACCTAATTTATTTCTAAATCTTCAACCAAATATATTTTTTTGGTAGATGTACAGGAGCCTCCGCAGCCTTTGAGTGTTGCAATACCGTGTCGTTAAATCATCCTCAACGGCAATATTTAATCACAACACCAGAGAAGTACGGTGGTAATGAGAATTAAAATTTATATATTAGATTTAACTCCATAATGAAATCAAAGGTAAATTCACTGGAAATGAGGCCATTCTGACAAGATATGTGATATGCGATCTTGGATGGGTATGGTGTGTAATTCGAGGCAAAACTTGTATCTGGAAACTAAACTGTGCTAGTTTCGGAACCAAAGATGATATGGAGAACTGAAGGAGGACTCTGTGGATGGTAGAAAGTACACGTTGGGGGATCTTCCTAGCCTCTTTATTAGCTTCGCCGATTTGAAGGAAGCTAGGATCACCTACTAGTGTAGAGTCCGGTGATACTTAGAAGACTAATTTCTCAGAAAGAGTTTATTGCTGGGAAGTTTTGCACATAACATTAATCCGTCCAACATACCTACCATCATGCGAGGAAGCTCTGTCTAAGTCGAGAGTAGAAATTGGATGTAGGTTGATATTCCAGCGTTATGGAAAAAAAGCACATATCATCAACTGTTACTCCTGTAGGTGGCAACGCGATAGGCAGCTTTGTCCGCCAGTTTATTCCTAGGCATACCTACCTAAAAAGGGACCCAATAGAATGACAATCAGTTGTGTCTTGCTCTTGTGAGTAATATACAGTTTAAACGTCGGGAGGTTAGACTAAGTAATTTCAAGTCGTTAGGTCTTGCAGTACACGATGAGAATTCGGTTGGTTGGAAAAATCTTGTGTCATTCATCTCAAAATTAATAATCTCATTAACAGCTAGAGCTAGGGCAACCAACTCTACCGTAAATATTCGAAAAATAGAAGGGGTCTGACAGTGAGATCGGGAGAGACAGTTGATGCTCCCATTCCTTCCTATCTCCGAGATACATCTGTTTAAACCGTCAATAAGTCTGCATGGAGAATCTGGTGGTGCATAAGTGGAACCTTCATTAGAGCTGGGTGTTCTTTGGATTTAGATAGGCAGGACAAATACATGCTCATTACATGGGCGTGGTATCCAAAATTCGCAAATATCATTATAATTATAGTAGAAAACAGCTCATAAAGAATGAGTATATTACCAAGGAAAGAGATTATACTCCAACAAACTCCCGGTAAGCAAAATTAAGAGTAATTTTCCTCTATGAGAAGAATTGAATCTAAAGGTTTGGAGGTCTGAAGGCGGAGAAATAGGAAGCTCAAAAGTTGTTCCCTTTGTAAGGAGTGGGGCACAATCGCGCCTCCACTTCCAGATTCTCCCCCGACTATTACCGAAATGGCTCCAACGATGAAGTATAGGGTTGAGGAGTCGCTTGTGTGGCTGAGATGTCTGTTCGTATATGGCACACCCGTAATCCAATTTTGATCTCACCAACAAGAGCAGTTAAAGAACGGTCTTCTGTTTGCTCTCAAGACGTAGATGTATGTTAACGCAAAGGGTCCGATTAGTGACAGCATCTTTTTGAGAGTGAGAAACTCTAAAACAGTAAAACAGTAACATAAACAACCCATCTACCCCCCGTGCTTTAAGTCATATATTGACTTCATTTTTTGTATTAAAAACTTAAATGTTCTGTAAACATATAAAAATAAGTTTTTTTTGTATAAAAACATTAGCGTAAAGCGTAAAAGCTGATTAAAGCATGTATTTCATTGACCCTAAAGCAGTAAAGCAGTAGCACAATTCCACACCCCCTATCCTTCATTCACCTCCGTGATCTATTGATCTGATGCTTTGCGTCATATTTAGACTTTTTGTATAAAAAAAGATAAAAATAAGTTCTTTCTACATGGAAATTGAAAAATCTTTTTATATAATTACATAATTGCTTAACGTGGGCGTGGGCGGCGAAGTACCTTGGGGTTGCCAGCTTCTTGAAAGAGGGGAGTTGGGGGTGCGACAAAGTATTATATATAATATATATATATATATCTATATATATTATATATATATATATATATATATATTAATATATATATATATATATATATATATATATATATATATATATATATATTCTATATCAGGTAAGGAGGCCTGAATTATTAATAATAATAAACTGCAAATATATTAAAGTTATTAATAAATTTTTACATAATAAAATGGTCTTCTAGATGTTAAGAGCGTTAACACTCCTCAGTGTGAAAATTGTGTTAGATGGATTGAGCAGCTGAAACAAGTGTTGAGTTTAAATATTAGGGTATATGTTGGATGATGAGGATGAGAAGGGAACGGATGCAGAGTGTAGTAGGAAAGTATGTGAATGGCAGGAAGGTGGCTGGCACAATTAAATCGTTGGGAAATGTAAAGGGACTAGTCTTAAGTGTGCTAGGGTCTTACATTGAGGGTTATGTTGTTACTTGTGTATTGTATAGTAGTGAGACTTATGTCTGGAAAAGAAGTATAGATCTTAAAAAGTTTCAATGTGTTCAGATTGGACAATCTTAGGGGTGTGCTAGGTGTGAGAAGAATTTGATAAAATGGGAATGAACTTTATTCTTAAATAACGTGTGGTGTGAAGGAAAGGGGTAAATGAGAGAATAAATGAAAGTATGTTTTGAGATGGTTTGGTCATATGGAAGGATGAATGATTAGTCGGTTGGTTAAGCGGATGTATAGTGGCGAGTGTGTTGGGAACCGACCGGCTGGGAGACCGAAGAAAAAGTGGATTGAGTCAGTAAACGAATGTTTGAAGGAGAGAAATGTGAGTTTGGTAGAGGCGAGAAGAAAGGTTGTTTAACAAGAGTGAATGGCAAGGGATTGTGAAGGGGTATGGTTGTGGCCCACCTGGGCCAAAGGATGAACCCTACATTGACGATCTACCATAGTGAGGGTCTCGCTGTCCTATGAAGCTTTAGGGTGGATTTTCTGACTGCGATGAGCTCTCACTAATTAAAATGGTACTGAGGGGGCGGTAAGGCTGGGCTTTTCTTTATCGACTTATGTCATGTTCTTTCTACTGCTTTTCTTTTCCGATGCTCGTCATGCACCTTACTCCCATTTTTGTCATGCACCTTACTCCCATTCTTGGGAAAAGAGAAGGAAGATAAAGAAGAAGAAGATATATATATATATATATATAATATATATAATATATATATATATATATATATATATATATATAATATATTATATATATTTATATATATATTATTAATATATATATATATATATATATATATTAAATTTGGTCCTAAGATTTATTAAGGTTATTATGGGAAATCATGAAGTATTATATATATTATATATTTAGTCTAAATATTCAAACGTCTAAATGAGTAGGTGCGCATTAATTTTATTGTTCCATTTGATGAAAAAACAACGCACAAAAAATTTCAAACAGATATGATAATATTTACAACTCCATCATCGAGGTTGAAATTTTTACCATACATGGACATTTCCACCAATTTAAATTGATTTTGTGACTTTTGACTCGGGATATAATTTTTATTTAAACTCTCAGTTTAAAATGATTTGAATAATAGTTATAGAACTTCTGGAAAGCTTTAAAAATTGGTTCTAAAATGATCTCTGTGAGTGTCATAGAAGCAGAGAGATACATGGTGACTTGAATCCTTACACTAAATTTACCTCTAATACAAAATTTTAAAAAGTTGATTTTCGAATTTTATCTCAGCTTCAATGACACCTTTATTTTAAAGAACCGAAGATGAGGATAATTTAAACAAAAAAAAAAAAATTTTTTAATTTATTTAATACATAAATTTAAGTAGGTGGACATATGGTTTAGTAAAGATATTGATCCTGGTATGCAACAATTTACATAAATACCCAGTTACACTTTTTTTTCTCCGTTGGATTTATGAAAAAATACACAAGTTAAATAAAGTAAATATTAAAAATGATATATCCTTTATAAATGTTTCCTTTCACTAAATTAAATTAAATTCACTAAATTGAAAATTACAAACTTTCATTATTTTTTTAGTCCTCTCGGTTTTTAGTCTCTGCAAATAGTGTGGATTTCTTGGCGTTTGGAAATTGTTTCCGGTGATGTTCTACAACTTGATAGAGGTATTGTTTCTGATCTTCCTGCTTAGTTATTGAAGAATTGAAAGTGAAAGCAAGGGCGATTCCTCGTTCGGCACTGTCATTGACAACTTTAAGAGCTATTACTGCCTATCTTGCTTCCTCGAAAGACTTAATATTCTTCCACGAATCCACATTTTCGACCAAGAACGAAGTATCTAACTTCATGACTTCAAAAAAGAAAAGGGAAGCAGATCCGATAAAATAGTCAAGTGTTTTGTTTGTCATATCTTATGTCCCGGTGTATCTGAACGATCTGCCTTCTCTTATTCGAGATACATGTTCTAATTGTTCTTGAAACCGCTCCGCCATTCGACGCTTTGTTTCTACAGATACTAAATCTGAGAAAAGACCAAGTGGAGCCAGTTCTTGTCCAAAGTACCACAAATGACGACTTATTGCCGCAATTGTCTTTTTCGAATTAGAAGTCGCACTGTAGTTAGAAAGAACTTGGATTAGATTGAGATCATTAATAGAAGCATCACATGCATTCGGGCATGATTTCCAGGCTTTCACGTATATCAGCACAACAAATAAACCGAATTCAAGACAGAATTTGTTCTCAAAATTTGTGAGCTTAAACTGTTTCCTAAAAGATAAATCTTGAGAACGTATAGCAATTTGGACATCCACCGCGCATGGTGAATAGCTCCGGGACATCGAAATTTAATACCACGTGGAGGAACTTTTCCTACGAAAATCAGAGTGAGCTTCAGTAACTCTCGATAGTCTTCTCTGAATATATTTTCTGATTTATTTTGTAACATAAAACTTGCGAAGGTTGTTGCATCATCTATGAGTACCTGTAACTCTCCTTGCAGTCGGCTGTCATTACATGGTTCGTATTTGCTCTGATCAATCTTTGGCCAAAAATCCATAAATCTTTACGTTTGGGCCGGACGTTACGCCACCGTTGAAAATATCCCCACATAAAATTTCAAATATATGGTGTCGACATCGTAGCCAAAGCAAATCTTTCAGCAGTTTTTGTTCAAGTAGAACGCAAGCTCCATTCTTCCGCCCTGTATTAGCGGCTGTTGTATCAAATGACATTCCCACGATTTGATCCCGAAGTTTCCAGTCATGAATTGCCTCCAAAACTACTTCTGCAACTTTCTCTCCTCTTCCTTTGTCAACTTTAGGAATTCCTAGAAGTTTTTCTATCTTGTCACCTGGGACTAAAATTGCCACCAGAAATATTGGGAAGTAGTTTTCCATCAAAATGAATAACTAAAGGACCCTCACACGAGAATGCGTCTTTCGTGTTTGAGGCATGTTGGTAACGATACTGCCCCCTCGCTCTTCGAATGCTGCTCACGGAAAGATATCGTTTCAGAGATATCGTAAGTTTGTGCGACCGCAGACAGAACATATGCAGCTTTCCTGTTGTTAATGTTAGTCCTATCCAAGGTTGAGACACGATTTTCACTAATTACATGCGATACGCTCGTTTTTGCGCGCTTCTCCGTACCTTTTGACGTTGATGGACTCGATGTATTTGTAACATTAAAAAGAATTTCAGGATCATTATTGGATTCATCAATTGGATTGTGTTCTTCTTCATCCGAAGAACTTGATGGCTGCGCTGCCACTGTCGCCTTACGTTTCCTTATTTCTTCTCTGTGAAATCGTTCATCTTCTTTCGAGGCTCTCGATGCTTTTCTTTGTTCCTTCATAACTAATTTTTTGTCTACACCGCCCATAGCGCACATTCGTCCCGACCTTTGGTCGATCAAAAACAATTTATCCTCTTCAATTTTTATCAAATCTAAAGCATCATGACGTGCGTATCAAAGAGTACATTGCAATTGACTTCCACAAAGCCAACCTCTATGACGATCTGGGCAGAACCTCCACGTTTCTTATTAACGCATACTTTTGTGTGATTTTCCAGTAACGAATTCATTCCTGAAATATCTCTCTCCAATCTAACTGGAATATCAGCTTCTTTTTCCAAATATCACAATGTTTCTCACGACAGTTTTCAAAGCATCCTTCTGAGAACATATTTTCCATCTTGCGATAATTAAAAAAACTTTTAGACCTCTAGACTGGTTGGTAGCATTCTTCCACCAATTCTTCTAATGGATTCACGATAAGGTGAATAGCAGTTTTAGAGCGTGTTTCAGGCATGATTGTGGTTTTTTTTACCTGAAAAGAGAACCTACATATATATATATATATATTTATATATAATATATAGATATATCTGATGGATATTATGGGATATAATATATATATATATATATATATATTATTATATTATATATATATATATATATATATATTAGGGTGGCCAAATTTTTAAGTTACTAAAATTTCAACCCCAATGATGGAGTTCTAAATATTATCTGATTCGTTTGAAATTTTGTATGAAATGTTTTTTCCATCAAAGAGGAACAATTAATATTATGCGCATGAAATAATTTTCGAAAGTTGAATTTTTTACTTAGTTCTTGGAACTCTAATTATAATATATATATATATATATATATATATATTATATAATATATATATAATATATATATATATATATATATATATATATAATATATTATAATATATATATATATATATATATTTGTCGTGAATGAGTCAATCTTTGGGTATTATGGAAAGCAATGATAGATATATATATATAATATATATATATATAGTATATATATTATATAATATATTATATATTATATAATATATATACTATATATATATATATATATAATATATATTATATATATTAGTATATTAATAGTATATATATATTATATATATATATATATATATATATATATATATATATATTTCTGTAGACTTCTGATGGATATTATTGGAAAGCTATGAAAGTGAATAAATCCACTCTGAAAAGTGAAGTTGAAATTGTTCAAGAGATTACCTTACACTCTGAATTAGTATGCCCTTTACACGCACAAAGACTTGAAGGAGTAAACACCTTTTGTTTCCAAAACGGCAGCTGTCGTTTCTATAAACTTTTGCCCTGTCAGGTGTCTTCAAATGCAAAAAATGAGGAAGAATTTTTAGACTGCTACTTTACAACTGATTTTGAGAGTTAGTTGAAGAAAGTTTCATTAAGAGATCTTAAAAATATTTGAATTTTAAGTTCATAAAACTATTTAAAAAAAGTATTTAATAATTTGCTTTTTATTTAAATTATTTTAAAGAATTCAGAAACCTTCCAAGTGAAGCGTCCTTTCATAAATTTGCTGGATGCGTTTGGTTGTCAACAATAGGATCATCATTTACAGAGGTCAATGAAAAATGCAAAGAAGGAGGTGGTTCACTGATAACTCTTGAATATTTCCAGAACGAAGCTGATGTGCAAAATTTTGTTTCAGCAATAGGTATATACTATTTTATATCTTTTTATTTACATATTCTTAAAGAAGAGTCAATAAATAAAACCAATCAACTTCAAATTATTTCTTCATCATTACAATTCCTATCAATTATGCATTATTTCAAGTAATCCTTTTTGCCACCTATAAGCACGCCTACGCCTACATAACATATATAAGTCATCAAACTTCAAATATATCATAAACTTTTATATTCTCACTTTTCTCATTCCATTTTCTTATTCTATGATACAATTTCCTTTGCTTCATTAACCATTTTATCTTTTTGCAGACTTTTTTAAAAATAAGTATAACTTAAGCGCGAATTTTCTTAAAAAATTGTATAGTTCAATTAACATTTTTTTAAATTATACAAATTATGTAAACACAGCACTGTTAAATCCGCTATCCTACTGTTACCGTATAATTTGCAATAACTTTCACAAAGTAAATCAATTTTCTATTACATTCTATCGGTTTTGTTTTATTCCTTTTAAATTTAAAAATAATAACTTTTTAATTTACATAAATATTGAAACTGCCATCGGCAAAATATTTCTTCCCATTTATCTCTCCAATTTAAATTCTCAAAATTTTTTTTAATTTCATTGTTATTTATTAATCTGACTATAATATAATTTCCTTGTGTAATTGTATAGTACATTCTAGAGTACTTCCCTTCTTACCTTCTAAACACCTTAATTTAATTGTGAACTCTGATATTTGATTAAAACTTTGTTACTATTATTACTCTCAATTTTCTCTGGTAGAATCATAAATTATTTCTTGGAGGAAGGACAATAGGTGGGAGGAACCAAGTTTTATCATCAAATGTTTGCTCCAAAATCTGTTTTCCTGATGTACTGTTTCAAGTCTTATGAATAATTTATTACCATAGTGATTTATTTTCAGGTGCAGATATTTTCACGTCTCATTTATCCCTCTGTTTCTCAGGTCCACAGAAGGCAGCAAATATAGTCACATTCATATTAGAGGGTTTAATAAAAAATCAGCATATGTTAATATTTCGAACTCCTTTATCTTTATCTTTATTGCATTGTAATCTAATAATTTATTCTTACATTTAAAAGATCTTAAAACTTCTTCCTTCCTTCGTTTTCATTCTTGAAAAATAAATATAGTGAATTCCTTACTCGATTACTTAATGTTTTAATACTTAGGATATATATATATATATATATATATATATATATATTATATATATTAGTATATATATATATTATATATTATATATATATATATATATATATATATATATATATTATATATATATATATATCAAGTATTATACTTATATATATATATATATATATTATATATATATATATATATATATATATATATATATACTCAATATATTATATATATATATATATATATATATATATATATATATATATATAATATATATTATATATATTATATATTATATATATATATATATTATATAATATATATATAATATATATTTGTATAAGTATTATATATTATATATATATATATATATATATATATATATATAATATTATATAATATATATATATATATATATATATATATATATGTGTAAAGAAATTACAATAGTTATCATAAATGAATTTTAGGGGATTGGAGAAGGGGGAATAGCACCTGAATTGTGTAAGGTAGAATAAGAGGCAAAGGTTTAAGTGAAGAGTTCAGCTTCGGCGGAAAGTAAAACGGCATCTTTGCCATCGGAAGATATTAGAGGATGAAAGAGGAAGAAGCAAAGTTATAGTTGACATACTTGGTAAAATGGCAGAAAGAGCGAGAGAAAGAGGGACCAGAAAGAATATCGCACTTTCTATCAGGAAAGGATTTTTAAGTGTCACAGAGAATAGATTTTGCACGAATCTGAGATGAAATTTAAGTTGTGTGAGTTTCTGGAGTTTGAAACGACACCAATTCCCGAAGAGATCGTCCCATTGGCAAATAGCTTGAGAACAAGCAGAGTTAAACCAAAGTTTGATATGCTTTGCTAAAACGAAAGAATATGGAATGTAAGCCTCCATGTCAGAGAGAAATCATCTTGTTAATGTATTCAGCACACACCGAGGGACGTCTCCCATGATAGCAGCAGTCATCCTATGGGAAATCGAAGAAGTACAACAGCAAGTCCGACCAGTTATCAGCACCGAAGCGCCAGAAACGCTTCCTCCTTGTAGACCGGAGTCTTTCCTGCGAAGTGCGAACCACTTGAAGAAAGCAGGATATAGAGGTAGAAAGATGAGCAGAGGACCTCAGAGAAGGAAAGAGTTTAACAGATTAAGGAGAAGAATTAGAGGGTAGATGAACGTCTAAAATGTTGGGCCCATCTCCAAGACGATCAATGATACTTGTAAGAAACTGCGAGAACTTCTCGAGGTCATTCTGGATTGAAAAGTTTTAGTCAAGTTCACGAGCTGTATCATGAAAATTTGTTGAAGGCCATTGGCACTGGCGAACGTTGAAATCACCAAGAATGATAAATTCAAAGAGACGTCAAAATGAGAGAATGTTCTCATTTAGAGTTTCAGTAGTCGAAGAACTTAAAATAGTTGAGTTAAGAGACTGCTATAAAAAACAGATGTATTTATTAGTAGATTGAGAGAATAGGTTTAACCATAAGGTGGAGGAAAATTCGGGAGATTCCAAATCAGAGGCAGGAAAATAAAAAACAGCATTACGAGAACAGAAACAACAACAGCCTTTGGCTGGAAAAATAATAAGAGATAATTTTTGTCCATAAAAGCAAGATATTTACATAATATGATAAAAGATATTTACATAATATGATAACAGATATTTGCACAATATGATATGAAATATTATAATATATTACATTAGAAATCACCTATTTTAAAACATAATTTATGATAAAACTATAAAACAAGTAACTAATATTACAAATTATATAAGCTATACCAGAACTTCACTTTCTTTTCTTAAAGAAAACACTTTTATATGGTAGACTTGTTTTTTTTAAATATTTGATTTATATATATAATATATATACATATATATATATATATATATATATATATATATATATATATATATAATATATATATATATATATATATTATATATATATATATATATATATTATATATATATATTATTATTATATATATATATATATATATATATACTACGCAGGATTTCACTTAGGAGGGGCAAAAGGTTGAGTGTATATATATATTATATATATATATATATATATATATATATATATATATATATTATTATATATATAATATATATATATTTTATATATATATATATAATATATTATATATATATATAAGGTTTACCATTCGTCCCGCTATTTAGCCGGGACAGTCCTTTTTTTTGAAACCCTTGCCCGAATTTTAGAGGAGAGTCCGATATTTTCGTCCTGATTTTATGCATTACAAACCAATTTTAACATGCTTTCGAATATATTTTTAATATTTTAACAGTATATATATATTTTTTTATTTCTTTGTTTTATATTTATATATTGACATCTATATAGAGGGAAATTTAAATATATATATTATATATATATATATATATATATATATTATATATATAATATATTTATATTATATATAGTTAAACTAATACATTTTTCAGGGCATGAGGTTTTTGTCAATCGATATTACATTTTTTTTAAATTACCGACTCGGTGGTGATAACTATAAATATATATATATATATATTTATATATATACTATATATTACATATATATACTATATATAATATTATATTATATATACTATTATATAATATAATATATATATATATATTATCTATATATATATATATTATATTATATATTAATATATATAAGTAGTATTCGACCAGTTTGAGATCCTACAGCTTTTTCTCAAAAAAGTATAAGAGGTTATAGGTGTGAAACTTGGAATATAAATCTATGTATAGGGATAAGCAATGCAAACCGGGTAAAATTTCAAGTCACTTGATTAGGATTGTATATAGAGGGGTTAGTTGCCCCGAGGGTGGATACGGCTATTGCGCTTACGCTTTGTTGCGTGATCTGAGAGATCAAGATTATGCCTAAATAGCGTTAGGTTCGAGCGTGCT
>JABUQX010079015.1:0-27018 GCA_015478945.1 Trachelipus rathkii | reverse complement strand
TATATATATATATTTTAATATATATATTATACTTTTTCTCCTCATTTTTGCTTTTATGGTAATGTATGGACATTCATGCTAATGGTTTTGCCTTTCTGTTTCTTGCGTTCATATCCCAACACTCATCCTCCCAGACATCTTAGAGAACAACCGACCGTTTTTATGCCCATATCCTATACACAGATACTTATATCCACACGCCTCTTCTAGACAACATCCCAGACATCCCTATCCCTTAAATCCCTATGTGTGTGGGAGAAAATTGCCCCCATCGTATGTCCTGCGTGGTCGGTGTAGAAGGCGACTAAGGGGACGGTGGTAGTTAGGTTGGGCTGCCCACTTAGCAGCTTATTTTTTGCGCAGGAATGCAATGCATGCTCGGAGAAGGGTCGTGATTGCCGTTTAAGCGACCTTCTTATCTTTCGGCGAAAATGTATGAATTAGTTTAACTACAATGGAATGTCAGGAGGAATAAATGTTAGAGGAAAGAGGGTGATGGATATATTTTTGGAACAGGGAAATTTTGAAATTTGCTGATGTGACTGAAAACAAAGGATGAAAGGAAACTGGTGAAAATGAGTGGTGGTGGTGGGGAAATGTGTTTGTGTTGGTTTGGAAAGGGACGAAATGGAGGGGGGGTAAAAGGATTTGCAATTTGTATGAAGTGCGTTGATAGAGAGTATGGCTAGATTTTGTGTGTGAATTAGTAGAATCTAAAGGTTATTTAAGTGCTTGAAAAGGTCAAAATTTGTGTGGTGCGGACATATGGCCTCAATCAGAGGGGTAATGTTTGAAGAGTTGCGTTTTCTGGGATCTAATCTGAATGATGTTTTTGGAATGGGGTGAAGTAGGAGTTCAGGCTTCATTTGCCAATATCTGCTCACTCAGGATTTTTTTTTAAACGTTGTCACACGACTACGGGAGAGCCCTGTTCAAGGAAGGGTTGTAGTACGCTCAAGTTCACCACGCCTTTAGCGCAAATTACCGCGGTATGAGCACAGACGCAGGTTTTTTAAAAAAAAAAAGGGAAAAAAAAAAAAAAGTTTAATGGAGATGAATCAATCAGGAAATACAGAAGATTGAAGAGAATTCCACAGGAACAGCGGTGGGGAAAAAAGGAGCACCCCAAAACGGCACAGCGAACTAACCTGGAAGTTACTCAATGTTAACACAAAACCTCGTGCGCAGAAACAGTATCCCTTGTGCTACGAGGCGTCTCGTAAAGGTGGGTGGTACGCGAGAGGATAAGTTCCCTCGAGCACCTGCCGCTTCGGTACCCTATAGAAAAGAGATAAAGCAACAACATCGCGGCCGCAAAGATAGAGGCGTCAAGTGGAAACTGGAAAAGTAGCAAGAAGTTTTATAAGCGTTTTAAAGCCTTTGACTGAACCTGGTCCAAAAGCCGTTTGGTGAAACCAGACAGAACGCCCCCCAGTCCCAGATATGATAGAGCAGTAATACTCTCAACATGGGCGGGATGAGACCTTTGTATAGCTGGAGCAACTGAGAAGTGAGGAAAAAAAAGTCTCGCAGTCTAAAAACAGAACTTCCAGTTTTTTGAGACCGGGCGGGACCCTAGCAACCGTTGTGATGTGAAGTTTTCAAGACATTTTTTTTTGTTTAATGTCAAGGCAGGATGTTTTCATCATTGTCGAGAGAACCGGTCGTAAAGAGAGATTTTAAAAGTTAAAGGTGTTTTGGAGAAGGAGATATTTGTAGAATTGGGTTTTTAAAGAATTGAATTTCAAAAGGTTGGACGACCCCATCCGGAAATTCTATGCCAGGATAGATTAAAGACAAAAGGCAAATTCTAGAAGTCAAATAGAGGCGAGTCAGCAAATTGACATGAGTTTGAAGAAATGAATTGGTCGAGTAATTAGCATATGAGTTGGGATAGCAGTTTTGTTAAGGTGCAGGTGAGAAAGATCAATTAATTGAAAAAAAAGTAGGATAAAGTATGGAGGTAAGATATGCACCCTGAGGAAACACCACTATTGACAGAAAAGAAGAAGTCCCCCCATCAACACGTCGCCCCATGAACAACAGCCGACATTGAGCGATTTGGAAGAAAACTAGAGCTAGACAATAGTAAGCAAAGAGAAGGAGGAACCCAAGGAGGCGGAGCTTGGAGAAGAGGCAGGTCGCGTTGCATACTCGGGGTCAATTGCCTTGTATTGTCAAACGCCACGGACGCTAGTCTCCCGTTAGTTCCTAAGAGCTGAAAAACCATAATATCGGTTAGTTGGAAAGTATATCGCCAGTAGACTCGTGCAACGAGAGCCGTACTGGGAGAAGGGAATGAGTTTCCAGAAAATCTAAGAAGTGAGAGTTGAGAAGTGTTTGAAAAATCTTAGATAGAATAGCAAGTGGAGCTATAGTGTTACGAATCTGAGCCTAGAGGTTTTTTTTTTTTAAAAAGGGGAATTATCAGAGCGGCTTCCTTTTTAGGTTGGACATAACCGTGACGGCACTTCCAACACTGAGGGAAAAGTGCTAGTATTGAGCAATAAGGAGTATAGTTGAACGAGGGCGGGGATAGCACGGAAGCGCACTTCCCAGAGGTGGTGATTCTTTTAATTTTTTTTTTAAAAGTCAAAAATAAAAAAAATATAACTGAATTTTTTTGATTTTTTGAGGAATAATTGCCTTTTTTAATTTTATTTTGGAAATTAGAAAAAAATCATCATATATACAGTACTATGGTATACTAACTCTTTAGTAAATATAAAGTAGTATTATTCAGTTTGTTATTTAAATTAGCCTATATATATATATATGTATAAAATCTGAGTAATCTAATTTTATTTTGTTTCTTTATTGAAAAAAAAAATGATTTGAAAAAAACGTTTTTGATTTGAATTTTACTTTTATTTATAAAGATGAAATATTAACTTATCATTAATCGGTGGGTGATAACTAGGGAATAATTAATTATTGATTTAGAAAATACTCTTGAATAAAATAATTGAAATAAAATTCGAAAAATCAATCATCTTTTTCCATAAAAAAATATTGAATTAAATCACTGATTAAATAAGTTTGATTTAATTTGTTTTTTGGGGGGGGCAACCCTGCCACTTCCATCAAACTCTGGGAGGAATGACAACATCCGGTGAGCACCCGCCTTCCAAACGTTCAAAGATTTCAGGGGCCCATGCACGCGATTCAAATGTAATTACAGGTAAAGGCATAGAAAATTTTGGGGGGGAAAAAAAAAAAGAGGAAAAGAGAAGGAAGAGGAAATGCCAGAATTCGTCAGGGTTGAGTTTAGAGGAAAATAGGCGGCCGAAGAGATTGGCCTTTTACAGTTGGAGACTTAAACTAACCCCCAGAATAATCAGATCGAATACAGGGTTCATGACTTCTGGAAAGTCAGGGGTAAAAAATTGGTCATGGAAAAGTCAGGGAAACGTTTTAAAAATATGTTGAAAGAAAGGGGAATTCCAAAAAAGTCAGGGGAATTTTAAAATTTCCATATGAAGAATGATGCATGGACCAAGTTGCATATTTTTAGATATATTATTTTTTTCCTTTCTGTATAATTGGGAATTAGAGATGTATTTGATAAGTGAATGAAAAGGCTGGGTGAGAAATGACATTCCATAAATCTTATCTTCTGTCCTGATTATTTCTATTTTATAGTTCACTATTACTACCTATTCTTTCTAGTCTGTTTGTAGATGGTTGTTTCAAGTTCATCCCTTTCGATTGAAGGTGATTGGTATATGGAGGTGTTTTAGACTGTATGACTTATGATTTAATCTGTTTATATTTTTTTCTTTTAGGGATTTATACTTTTGAGGTGTTGTTTTTTGAAGGTTTGGACGAAGTGATTTTGGGATTTTATTGGTGCAGTTTGAAAGGTATTTATTATCTATTTATAAAATGACTTTCAAACAAAAAAACTACTTTTAAACGACCAGTGGTTGGACGTTAAACTGAACCCACAGTTTATCAGGTGTTTGGGTAAAGGACCTGATAGTATGTAAAGTATGTACAAAGAACTTTGATCTATCTAGCATGGGACGCCAAGCCGAAGTTTCACATTCATGAGGGGAAACTCATTTGAATTTAATAAAAACTCAGATAGAAACATCATTGAAAAACTTTTTCGTTACCTGTTCTAATAATACAAATATTAGTGAAAAGTGTGTGGCACTGAAACTAATGGGCCCCCGGCCCTTCCATCAACTTCTAATCATACTCAACGATTGTAAATGACCCTGAGTGTTCTATTAAATACGCGCCAACCAAAACGCAGTTTATCAATCAGTTTCCAATCTTTTGCAATTTAAAGATGATTTAGCAGAAGATCTGAAATTATTATGGGCATTAAAGGTGGTTGATGATAAAATGTCTTTAAACTTGTGTGGCAGATATAGGGGGGGGGGTGGAAACATTTAAATTACTGTTTCCAGAATAGTGCCGTAGCTTCAAATTTTAAAATGGGGCCGATGAATGTAAATATGTGATTAACCATGGACTTTTTTTGCTCTCTTTTTCTAGAAAGCAATGCACAATACACTCTAACTTTGGCAGTGAAGCGCTCATTCTACCCTGGAATTAAAATTCAAAATATTTTTGGATGGTGATTTTCTTTCTATTTTTCTTTTGAAAAAGTTTTTTTCTTCTATATGTACGTGGGAATCAATGTTATGTGGAATTGTGGCAATTATTAAATTAGGACTGATATTTTTGGCATGGAAATGCGACAGTGGAGGAAGGGTTTTTCTATAAATTAAGCAATTTTTGTGGAAATCTGAAAGAAATAGTCTGATGTCGCCTTTAACAGTGCAAAATCTATAAAATCTCATGAAAGTATTCATAAAGTTCCCCTATACTCAATATATGGACATAATTGTACAGAGCTGCTTGGCCCTGTTGCCTAGGAGAATTGATGACATTCATAAGAAGTCAAACACAAACCGTTAATATGAAAAGAGAATTAAAAAGGTTGGAAAAAGGAAAATTTCCATACATGATTATAAACTTGAAGAGCAGAGAAAGATTGTAAAACTGAAAGCTTTGACAGAAGAAGAACGCTATATAAATTCAACAAATTCAGATGCTTGAGCAGAAAAAGTACGCTAAATCTCCCATTTAGGAATTTGCTTGATCACAGTGACGTTATTTTCACCTACGCTTATACAATGTAGCTTTTTAATTTATTTTCTTTTTGTATAAATAAAATTGTTTACTTTTGGAAAAAATAAAAAAGGAGTGCGTTGGACGGCTATGGGGAAGGTATACGGCTGATTACTTAAAAAAAAATTTATATTCTTTTTTTCAAATTATCCATGAATGATGAAGCAGTTTCTAATTAAATTTTTAATAATTTAATGTATGAAACTGAGTAATTTTTTCTCCCACACACATAGGGATAAAAGGGATAGGGATGTTCTGTAAGATGTTGCCTAGAAGAAGGGTGTGGATATAAGTATGTGTATATGATATGTGGATAAAAGATGGTGTCTGGAGGATGAGTGTAGATATGAACGTAGAAGCAGAAAGGCGAACATTAGGCCCCTGGAATGTCAATAACATACCATAATCAAAAACTGGGTGTATATATATTATATATATATATATTATCTATATATATATATATAATATATTCAAAAAAATTTTTAAAAAAAAAATATTATTTAAAAAAAAAAAATAATTTATTTTTATTTAATTTTTTTTTTTTAAAAAAAAAAAAAAATTATTTTTAACTTTTATAATATTTATATATATATATATATAAATATTTTTTTATAAATAGCATATTAAAACACTGGTGTCGCATGTTTATGAAAAGTCAGGGGAAGTCAGGGAAAAAAAATTGGTCAGGGAAAGTTAGGGAAACTTTTTAAAATATGCTGAAAGTCAAAACCCCCCCCTTTTTTCCCCCTTTTTTTTTTCCTAGGAATTCAAAAAGTCAAGAAAAGTCAGGGAAATTTTTAAATTTCCAAACATATGAAGAATGAATTGACAGATGTTAACAATTTTAGATATTTTTTTTTTTTTGCTGTAGCAACGATCATTTAAAGAGATTTATTAGATATGTGAAGAAATGTATGATACTGCAACTGACATTGCTATAGTTTCAATAAATTTTATTTCTTCTTTCTATTTTTAGTGACATTTTACTGTATATGATATTTTTATGTTTATAGAAGTTATTAAAAGTTCATACTTAAAATTGAAGGTGATTGATATAGGGATGTGTTTTAGACTGTATTGTAGGACTTCGTATGACTTAGACATTTAATCTGTTTTATCTTTTTTTTTTAGGGGAATTATCTTTTTTTTGGAGGTGTTTTTTGGTAAATTATTATTCAATAATGCCTCTAACAGATTTTTTATAAAAATCAAGCATAGACTCAAAAAAATAGTAATGAAGAATAAAAATAAAAATTATTTTTGTCGGGTCTCTTTAGGAAAAAAAGTACAAACTCTCAAAGTTGTAAAAAAACACGCTATAGGGATTTGTTAATTAAAAAAAAAAACGAATTTTTTTTTTTTTTGAAAATCACAGGATATACTCTAAAAAATAATAATGAAGAATAGGTGAAAATGAAATCGCAGTCTCTTTTAGGAAAAAAAGTTACAGCCTCTGAAGTTTAAATTTTCCCCATTTTTTTTCTTTATAATAAAAAATTATGTGGGCTTCGTGCTCGTTTTAGGGCATCCTAGTTTCAGGTTATGTAAAGATTTGTTAATTCTACATAGATTTTTCTGTGTATACCTAACAAAACCCCCCCACCCTTATATAACCTGACTTAGAGGTGAAATGAGAACTAACCTGGGATCGATATCTTGAAAGTCCTATGTGTTTTTTTAACAACTTTGAGATGCTGAACTTTTTTTCCTAAAGAGAGGCGACAAATAATTTTTTTTTTTTATTCTTTCATTAACTTATTTTTTTTAGAGTCTATGCTGGGTGATATATTATAAAATTCTGTTTTAGTAGGCAGTTTTATTGGAAATATTACCCCCCCCCGTGTTTTTTTTTTTTTTTTGAGGTTTTGACGAAGGGATTTTTGATTTTTGTTCAGTTGAAGGTATTTATATTATTTATTTATAAAAATGAATTCAGGGCAAAAAAGGCCCACAACTTAACTTTAACGACCAGTGGTTTGGACGTCAAACTGAACCGCTCTGTCATTTCTCGTTTAGATTTACAATGTCTGTACTTAATATTTACTGGAAAGATTTCTTAGTCCAGTAATGCTGTCAACACAACTAAGCCTTTTTTTGGCAATTAAGTTTTTCCATGACAAACTTGAAATGCAGACTTCGTGGCAAATCAAAATGACAGAAAAGATAATAGAAAGATGTCCTCTGAAGTACAAGCCTGTCAAATGGCTCTCATCATTGGATTCTAGTATAGTTTTTTCATCAGCCAGAACAAAGGAAACAAAAGATTTAATTTATTGCTAGAGGCATTGTAGACCAATAACTGAATCACAGATTCTGTTGCTGAGAAAGAAAAAGCACTGATACTCTACTTTGCAGTGAAGCTATTTCTACCAGTGAAATTTTAAATTCAAAATATTTTTTGGATGGTGATTGTCCTTCTAAGAGACTTTGATGAGTTTTTTTTTTTCTTCTATAGCACCTGAGAAAAATCCAATGTTATGAAAAAAAATCAATTTTTTGGGCGGAATTTTGGCAAATTATTAAATTAGGACTGATATTTTTTCATATGGGAATGCGACAGTGGAAGGAGGGGTTTCTATAAATTAAGCAATTTTAATGGAGAATCTGAAAGAACTATACGTCTGATTTTCTCAAGAACAGTGCACAATTCTATAAAGATCTCATGCAAGTATTCATAAAAGTTCTATCAGTATCAAAAATGTTTGACAAATGTAAGAGGAGCTGCCCATAGGAGATATGTAGAACATCTCAAAGAGTCAACACAGAGAACCAAAAAAGAAGAGAATAAAAAGGTTGAAAAAAGAATATTATTCATACAGATCAATAAACTTGAAGAGCGCGAGAAAAGAATTGTTAAAATGAAGGCTTTAAACAGAAGAAGACGCTATAAATCAAAAATTCAGTTGCTTGAGAAGAAAAAGTTAATCTTAAATCCCCCAATTAGAACTTTTGTGATTACAGTGGACGCTATTCACCTAGGCTTTAATGTAAGCTTTTAATTTAATTTTTCTTTTGTTAAATAATACTGTTTTCTTTTGAAAAAATAAAAAAGGGGAGTGCTTTTTGGACGGGCTATAGGGTAAGGTATAGGCTTTATTATAATAAAAAAAAAATATATTTTTTTAAAAAAAAAAAATTCATGCCAATATGATATATCGAAAAGTAAATTTTCAATAATTTATGTATGAACTGAGTAATAGGCCTGCAATAATAATTAAATAGATATTTTATACAAAACCAAAATAAGAACACGCTGTCAGGGAAAATTTGCAAAGATTTGTCAGGGAAAAGTCAGGGAAATCGCAATTTCAACAATTTTACGTGTGAACCCTGGATTATAATATATTATCTATATATAAATATATATTATAATATATATATATTATATATTATAATTAATATATTATATATATATATATATTATTATATATATTAATATATATATTATATTATAATTATATTATATATTATATATATATATTATATATATTATATATTATATTATATATATATATATATATATATATATATATATATATATATAATATTTATAAATATATATATATATATAGTATATTATATATTATATATATGTATTATTATATATATTATTACTGGTTGACTGAAAGGCCTCAGTGTGAAGTTATGTTAGATGGTGAGCAAAGTGGAACAAGTGTCTGAGTTAAATTATTTAGGATATATGTTGGATGAGGAAGGGAAGGACGATGAGAGTGTAGTAGGAAAGTTGTGTTATGGGGCAGGAAGGTGGCTGGTGCATTAAAATCGTTGGTGAATGTAAAGGGACTCAGTCCTTTGGTGTGTAGGGTTTTTATGACATGGGGTATTGTTGTTACCCCCCCCTGTGTTTTGTATAGAGTAGTGAGGAATACTATGGTCTGGGAATAAGAATGTATTTAGATCTAAATGTTCAATGGGTTCAGATGGACAATCTTAAGGGTGTGCTAGAGGTGTGAGAAAGAATTGATAAAGAGAAGAGAAATGAATATATTAGAGAGAGGTGTGGTGTGAAGAAGGGGTTAAATGAGAGAGAAATAATGAAAGTATGTTGAGATGGGTTTGGTCATGAGAGGATGAATGATAGTCGTTTGGTTAAGCGGATGTTATAGTGGCGAGTGCGTGTTGGAAACTCGACGCGGCTGGCGGAGAAAACCGAAGAAAAAGTGATTGAGTAGTAAACGATGTTTGAAAGGAGGAAGAATGTGAGCTTTGGTAAGAGGCCCGAGAGAAAGCGTGTATAACAAATTAAAAAAACAGGAGTGATGGCGGGGGATTGTGGAGTGGGGTATTGGTTGTGGCCACGTGGGCCAGGGATGAACCCTTTACTTTGAGCGATCTACCATAGTGGGGTCATCGCTTTGTCCCATTGAAGCTTTAGGGTGGAATTTTCCTGACTGGGATGGGTTTCCACTAATTAATGGTACTGAGGGGTCGGTTAAGGCTGGGCTTTCTTTTCGACTTGTGTAATGTTCTTCTACTACTACTGCTTTTTTTCTTTTCCGATGCCCGGTCGCGCACCTTTACTCTCTGCTCTTTCCCATTCTTGGGAAATATAAGGAAGATGAAGAAGAAGAAAGGGGGGGAATAGTATATATATATATATTACTATATATATATATATATTATATATATATAATATATATATATATTAAAATATATATATATATATATATATATATATTTATATATATATTATTTATATATTATATATATATATATATATATATATATTTATCTATATATATATATTATACTATTATATATTATATATATATATATATTATATCTAATATATATATATAAAGATTTGGTTTTGTGTAGTGAAACTGAAGAAAGTTTGAGGAGGATTTTTCTAGAGCGGGTTTGAAAGTAATGTAGATAGAAAAAGGTATGTAGTGGGCGCAGGAGGAGGTCGTAGCTGGTGATATGTTTGATGGTTGAGCAAGCTGGATAAGTTCTGGAAGTTTTTAAATATTATAAGGAATCGTTTTGGTTGAAAATAGGAACAGATGAGCAGAAATGTAGTTGGAACAAAAAAAGTATAGTAGATAGAGATAGAAGAAAGATGGCTGGTGGCAATTAAATCTTACTTGAGTGTTGCTAGAGTTTTTGCCATGTTTGTAAATTGGTTACCTGTGTTAATTATGTAGCAGTATAGTAAGTGAAACTTAATGATTGGAATAAGAGGTTTAAGATCGCTAGGTACAATATTTCTTGAGATGGACATATTAAGGCGGAGTGTGAGGTGTGAGCAGGGTTGATTAAATGAGAAATGATGCATTTGGGGAAGTTGTGAGGTGTAAAGAAAGACATTAAATGGGAGAATAAACGCGAGTACATTGAGATGGTTTTTTGGTCAATATGAAAAATATGGGAAAGGGATGGGATGCACAGTCGGTTGGTTATTGGTTGTATAAGTGGTGAATGTGGCTTGGGAATCGACCGCAGCTGGGAAGACAGAAAAAAAGTGATGGAGTAGTAAAGGCAATGCCTTGAAGGAGAGGATTGTGGTTGGCAGAGGGCGAGAGGAAGGTTTACATAACAAGAGTGAATGGCGGGGTTGTGTGAGGGGGTATGGTTTTGTGGCCCACCTGAGCTAAGGCATAAACCCCACAGTGAGGGTCCGTCGCAGTCTCGTGAAAAAAACCCCAAACCCTCTAGGAGTGGATTTTGCTGAGTGCGATTGAGTTTCTCCTTTAGGTATAAGGGGAATGGTAACGGGGCTTTTCATTTCGGTCTTGCGTCATTGTTCTTTTACTACTTTTCTTTTCGCTGTATGCAGCACCGCTACCTTCCAATCTGGGATAGTAGATGAAGTGATTATTATATATATATATTATATATATATATTATATATATATATATATATATAATATATATATATATATATATTATATATATTTATATATATTATATATATATATATATATCTATATTATATATACTATATATCTATATTAAATTTTCGCGCGCGGAAAATTGTATGAAATCGTATGGGTACACTGGAATGTGCAGAGGAATAAAATGTTTGAGGAGAAGAGAGAGAGGTGATGATGTATTTAAAAAAGGGGAAATTTGATTTGCTTTCGCTGTGACTTGAAACAAAGATGAAAGGAAAAGTGGAAATGAGTTGTGTGGTGTTTGAAATGTGTGTGCGTGCTGGTGTGGGAGAGAATGAGAGAGGGAGAGAGGAGTTTGCAAATTTTGATGGTGACCTGTGGTTACAAAGGCTATGGAGACTTTGTGTTGTGTGAGTCCTCTAAAATTCTAATGTTTAAATTTAAGTTTTGAAAAGGTCAAGGTATGGTGTGGTTGGTTGGACATATGGTCCATCTGAGGGAAAACCGTTGAAGAGAGTGTTTACGTTTTTGGGATAATCTGAAAATGATGTTTCTGGATATAGTGGGAGTAGGAAGCTTCAGAGGAGGTATGTGTGTAAGTAATACTTTCTTAAACACAGAGAGTATCGCCCTAAGTATCTTAGAGTTGGGTGGTAGAAGATGGGTATCGAAAGTGAAAAGTATGATTGGATTTTGTGTTGGTGAAGAAGGCGATGTTGAAGTATGATGTTTTGGATGTTAAATCAGTGAGGGGTTTAGGAATGTGATTATCGGATCATTATATTGTTTTAGGTAAAATTAAGTTAGTGGGGGGCTTGGGAATGGAGAGGAAGGTGATACGAAAAGGAAATAGGGTAAATATTAAGAGAGTTGAGAAGTTAAGTGAGAAGAACAATAAGGATTACGTATGTTAAAGAGAGCGTTCGCTAGTTAAATCGGGTTTGAATGTGAACAATGTTGAATACTGAACAATATCTGGGGGCAAATGAAAGGGAAGCCAATTGGTTAGTGTGTGGGTGCAAAAGGAAGCTGTGTGGATGTGGCAAAAAGTAGGAAGGTAAGAATGTTTTTACAAGCGGGAAAAAATTTGGCGGAATGAAGAGGTGATGAAGCGGTTAAAGGTAAAAAAGAAGCGTGGTTGAATGTACTAAAGCAAATGATGAAGTTAAAGAAAGATGCTTTGAATTATATAAGGAGGAAAAAGAATACTAAAAGGTGCATAGTAGGAGAAAACAAGAGGTAAATGAACAGTTTGGGAAGGAGGATGAATGGAAAATTAACTTTCAGGGGAATAGGAAGCTCTTCTGGAAGGAAGCGCGAAAGGTTAAGATGAGAATAAGGGGTATCTCTGCTTTTAGAATATGAATAAGGGAATGGTGCTCATTTTGTAACTGATGAATGGATGTGGGAAGAGTGTGGAAAAGAACACTTTGAAATCTGCGCAATATTAACAGTAATGATGAGGTGTTTGTGAAATGTGTGTGGGTTTGAGGGGTAAGAAGGAATAGGTATTTTGGGGATGAGGTTATTAGTAAGGAGTAGGTAATGGGTAGAGAGTGAGAAAGTTAAGAAATGGTAAATCTGCAGGTTATTTTTTTAAAAAAAAAAACAAGGGGGAAATGAAATGTAACTGGTGAAATGTAAGAGAAAATAAGGTCGGAGGCGAGATGGTTGATTTTGAATTGATTTTGGAAAGTTTGTGTAAACTAAAGCGTTTTGGAAGGGTATAGTTCAGGGAATTGGAGGAAGAGCGGTAAAATAGTATTGTATAAGGGTAAGGGATAAAAGGGGACTGTAGAAATTATAGGGGAAAAAGTTTCTTGAGTGTGTAGGGGACAGGTATCTGCTGGCATTTTGGGTCGAAGAAGTGCGTCCGAGTGACTGAAGGACTTGATTGGTGAAGAAAAGGTGAGTTTAGGTGGTAGAGGATGTGTGGGATCAAATCTTTACATTGAAAGAGTTGCCAAAAATTTTTTTAATGATTGGGAAAATGAGGAGAAGAAGAATAAATTATATTTCGGTTTTATGGATTTTGCAACAGCCGTATGATAGAGTTAAGGGAAGCTTTATGGCAAGGTATTAGTGAATATATGTGTTTGGTGGTTAGGTCTTTCTGAAGTGGAATCAAAAGTATGTAATGAGCGATAGTGAGCGTGTGTAAGAATAATGGTGTAATGGTGATATGGTTATTAGTATTAATAGCTGAGTGAGAACAGGGTTGTGTTATGTCTGCCTTGGTTATTCAATTTTGTATATAGATGGGGTGGGGTTATAAAAGAATTGAGGTGGGGATGGTAGGAAATGGTGTTTAGAATGATGGAGAATGGAGATGAGTGGAGGGTGGCCCTACCTATTATATGCGGATATGATTTGGTTCTGTGTGGCGAATACTGAAGAGAGTTTTTGAGAATATTGGTAGAGAGATTTTGGCAGGGTACTGTAAAAGGAGGGGTTTGAAGTAAACGTAGATAAGAGTTAAAGGTTATGGTTGTGAGTGAGGACGTCTCAGTGTGTAGTTATGTTAGATGGTGAGAGCTGGAGCAAGTGTCTGGGTTTAAAATTTGGGTAATGTGTTGGATGGAGAAGGGACGGAATGATGCAGGAGTTGTAGTAGGAAAAGTTGGTTGATGGCAGGAGGGGCTGGTGCAATTAAATCGTCTGGTGAATGTAAAGAGGATTTTTTTAAGTCTTGAGTGCGGTGAGTCTTTACATGAGGGTATGGTTGTTACCTGTGTTTTATTTGTATAGTAGTGGAGAACTATGGTCCTTGGGAATACAGAGTTTATTAGATCTAAAGTTATGTGTTCAGATGGATCATCTTAGGGGCGTGCTAGGTGTGAGAAGATTAATAAAATGAGGGGAAATGAACTTATTAGAGAGTTGTGTGGTGTGAAGAAAGGGGTAAATGAGAGAATAAATGAAAAGTATGTTGAGAATGGTTTTGGTCATGGTGGAAAGGAGATGAATGAATAGTTCCGGTTGGTTAAGTGCGGATGTATAGTGGTGAGTGGTGTTGGGAACCGGACGGCTGGGAGACCGGAGAGAAAGTGGATCGAGTCGGTGAATGAATGTCTGAAAGGAGAGAAATGTTGAAAGGTTTGGCAGAGGCGAGAATAAAGGTTGCATGATGGGAGAGAATGGGGGGTTTTTGTATGGGGGGCATGGGGTTTGTGGCCCACCTGGGCCAAGGTGATGAACCCTTACATTGACGATTTACCAATAGTGAGGGTCCGTCGCGGTCCCATGAGGCTCTAGGGTATATTTTCTGTCTGTGACGAGTTTTTCACTAATTAATGGTAAGAGGGGGCGGTAAGGCTGGGTTTGCGGATCTTTTCTTTTTGACATTTGTCAATAGCTTCCTATGCTTTTTCTCCTTTTCGATGCTTGTAGGGCGCCCTTACTCCCAGGTGCTTGGGAATAAAGGAAGTAGATAAAGAAAGAAGAAGATATATATATTTTATATATATAATATAATATATATTATATTATATATATATATATAATATTATATATATATAATTATATATATATATATTTATTATATTATATTATTATATATATATATAATATATATATATATATATATATTAATATTATAATATATATATTATTATAAGCACACATATTTTTTAAGTAATCTTCAATTGTTTCAAATAAAATTATAAATACTTGTATAACTTAGTAAAAAGAAATTTAATAGATCTTCGTTGTCTTTTTCTGTAAGGTACAAAATGTGCTTATTTCGAGCCTCGAACGGGATTTATTTTCCACCTTTTTAATTGATCTTTTTATTCACAATTGCTCATATTTGCTCATTCTTGATTGTGAATAAAAAAAAAAGTTGTTTTTTTTTATTATTATTATTTATAATGACTTAGGTCTTAACTGACGAAGTTTGTGGAAGTTTCTCCCATAAACAATAGGGGCTTATAGTTTTACAGCCATTCATTCTAGTAGAATTCGAATAAATCTGATTCAATCATGACTTAGTATAGAAAAAGATATCTATTATTATTGGACTGACTCAGATTTATTATTATACGTTTGATTCAAAGGGAACCTTAGTTGACCAATCATATTTTCTTTGCTTCTAACATTTTCAATATAGAAATTTTACACGCTTTTATTCAGTTAATTCTCTTTTAAATTCATAAACATAGTGGTTCCTGTATTTTCCTTAATTTCATCTTATTTCCCTTATAGGCATTCACAGACCTCGCCTCTCCAATCGGTGGGAACAAAACGCATTCTGTCAAGTGCTGAGTCATCATCACCAGTTAAGAGGAAGAGAGACAACTTGGAGGAAATTAGTTCAGATAGGAAAATTATTAAGAAAGATAGAAAAGAAATTGAACTTGAAGGAGAAGGAGGGAGTGGAAGAAAGCAAGTAGGAGGTTGGGTTCCATTAAGAGAAAAACCTGAAGAAGCTGACAGTGATATAGAAATTTTAGATTCAGAGTCATTTTCATCTGCTAATCAAAGTGTTGAAGTTGTTTTTGACAAAAACTCTGTAACCTGTGACACAACTGAAACACTCGAGTCTCAGGACCTGAAATTATTGTTAACTGGAGCAACGCAATCTGAAGAAGATGAAAGAGATGTTGTTCACCAAGGTATTGAGAAGGAATTGCCCTCTAGACAGTCGCCAAGCTTGTTATCATTGCCAGACTCTGTGAGCTTAACATGTAATGAGCACGTTTCCTCTTCATTTTTAGAAGAGAACCCCAGTTCTGGTGGAGGAGAAAATACATTGCAGCCAACCCAAGTAGAGTTACTTTGTGCTGACCGAGAAGCTGCATCTACACAGCATACCTCACAACCAAATATTAAGCCACTTTTAAATCTTCCCCTTGTGCAAGGGAAAGTGACCTCAAATAGCTGTAACGAAAGTACAAACAATATTAGCAGTAGTAATAATAACAATAATTCTAGTAGTAGTGGTAGTTGTAATGGAAATGTCATTAGTATAGAACATGAGGAGATTCGTAATCGTGTTGAGTCAACCGTAGAATGTACGGAAAGTCAGAAATCCATCGATCCTTCTGGGTCATCTGAGGTTCAGTCGTCAGCCCCTGTAGTATCCTATCCACGGTTTCATACACCTTCACAGATTGGCGAAGGGTCACATGAAGGTGTTGAAGAGGAAGAGGAGTCAGTTTTTGTGAAAGCTGTGAATGCAGCTGAAAAGAAAAAGGAAGAGGCCAGACAATTAGAAATGGAAAAGGCCAAGACAAAAAGTAATTTTGATTATTCTTCTCCTCTTTCATTTGAGGAAGCAAGTAGTAAACATAGTCCTTACGAAGCAGTCAGTAGTGGTGATTCTAATAATTCTACTCCATTATGTGCCATAAAACCGACTAGATACTCTCAGTCTACACCTATTTCTAGTCAATTAACAGGGGAGCCCTCCAAATGGCTGTTTTCAAATATTAGTCAGGAACACGCAACAAACAGTAGTGATAATAGTAAGAATAATAGCCATAAATCTAACGTTAGGGTAGGGGATTCGGATGATGAAGATGAGCAAACTAAGGTAAAAGACTCTGACACTTGTAATGTTAAAAATCCTAAACCGAAAATTAGTTCATCCACACCAAATGTTAGTGGTCGAAGCAATATTAGCCCAGATTCTTCAAAGGACGAGCCTATTAGTGAGATAACTAAATCTGGTGGTAGCATAAATTCCACTGTCGACTTAACTTCACATAATTCAAATCATGTGCAATCCAAAACAGATACCCTTGAAATAGAGAGCGGTGATATTCACAGCCCTCAAGATCTAATAAATAGTGGATGGATTAATTTGGGTGAAAGAAAATTCACTCTTCCCATCTTTGAATGTTGGGAAAATCCTACCACTAAGGAAAGAGTCTTTTCTATTGTTGGAGCAGATGAAGTTATTAAAGAGAACACCCCTTTCAGCGTGGTAGTTCGGTATGCATCTCTTAGTAAGAGCAATAGTAGAGAAAGCCGAATATCTGATGTTAGCTCATTTTCAAAGAGCACCACATCCTCCGGATACCTTGCTGATAGGAGTGCGTCATTATCAAATCCAGAAGCAGGAGGGAAGTTAGAATCAACAAGACTTTCTATGGGAAGTGTTTGTGTCATTTCACCACCTGAGCCATCATCTCATTCCATTATCAAATCAACTTCAGACTCTGGTGCTAAAAAAGATGATGACTTATTTGTTTATCCTTTGCCAAAATTATTTCCACCTCAGCGAGAGTCTGTAGTTAGTAAATCTTCAATGCCCGTTGCAACTGATAAAGCTGGAATTGAGCGTGTATATGAGATCAACGTGAATGAAACCAGTAGCTCTGATAGTGAAAGAATTAGGATCCCTAGAGGCAGAGGAAGACCCAGGGGGCGTGCTAGGGGTCGGGGAAGAGGAAGAGGAGTTGAGAAGCTTACTATCCCTCCATCAATCACAGAAGAAGTCAAATTAGGGGTTTCCCAATCGGATGCGTTAAGTGAAAAAGATGATGAATATGGTGACAGATTTTTGTATTTACTTCCAGAGTTTTTACAGCAAAAATTGAAAAATTCACAAATTCCTTTGACTGAAGATGAAGAGGAAATATTTATTCTGCAGAAGAATCAAGTTGCTGAAAAAGATCAGAAAGATCAATTTGACCAAGTGTGTAGCAAAGTTCGTGTGGCTGAAGTAAAACCAGGCTTACTTGTGTTTGCAAGATATTTTGATAACAATTACTATTCAGCAATAATTAAGAAACCTGCAAAGGAAGATAGGTGGAAAATTCAATATAATTTGGATGAGCTTGAAAATGATGTAAGAGAAATGTATATTTTGCCCACAGAAATACTTCCCAAAGGTACAGCCTGTTACGTGATGCATCCTAAACAAAACTATTCGGATCCTGGAATAGTCAGAAGTCACATATATCAAGATGGTGTATTAATACATGTTATTGAAATTCAAAGGGGATTAATATTAAAGGCTACCCATTCTCACATTATTCTAAAAACTGAAGTGGCCGAAGCCCTAAATAAATCGCGATATAATTTCCATTCGATGATCGCATCTCCCGGTGTGGAGGTCTCACTTGATAATATTGTTGTTGGTAAAAGGAGGAGGGATACATCATCTTCATCTCCTCAAAAACAACTTCAATCGAAAATGGCTCCGCCCCCACATCCACGCAAAGCTGACTATACTTTGGACACGACAGATGAAGGAAGCACAAGTAAGAAGCAGGAAAGTGTAAAAACCAAAAGAATACCTACAGCTTTTACAGATACTTCTTTATCTGAAAGTGAACTTTACTATTCAGCAATTGAAGGTACTCCAAAGTCATCTAGGAAAAAAGTTAAGAAGTCTCCTGCAATTCCGATAGTTACAGTGTACAAGAATCTTCAAAACTACTGCCATATATATATATTATATATAATATATTATATATATATAAATATATTAATATAATTATATATAATATATATTAATATTAATATATATATTATATATATTAATAATATAATAATATATAATTATTAATTACTATATATATCATATATATTATATATATATATTAATTAATATATATTAATATTAAATATATATATTATAATAATATTATATATATATAGTGATAGGGACGTAATTCCAATATTTTCCCAGCTAGATTGCCGATTCCGATTCCTATTTATATAATTATTAATATGATTTTACTTATAAATCATTTGTTTCCTCTGTATTCCGATTCCTCGTTTCCAAATCATTTTATATTATAATTATATTTAATATTATTATATAATTTAATATTATAATATTATTTTATATATATATTTATAGTAAGATTTTATATATATAAATATATTAAATTTCAATAAATAATATATTTATACTATTAAATTAATATTTATTATTTATAGTATTATCATAATATTAATTACTGATAGCCAATAATATAATCTCACTCACCGGTATACGATATATAAATTTTTAGTATATATCGCCTAATTTTTGCTCCAAATCAACTAATTTTAGATATTTAAAACCTTATAAATTAATATGTTATATAATTCTCTTATTATTTTATTTCGCTTGCTAAAAGATAGAGTAACTAGTTAATTATGACCTCCTTCTATTTTATGTTTAAGCCATTTGAAAACATTGAATAGCTCTAATTTTAAAAAAAGATTACAAATAAAATGAACAATTTGTTCATTTTTTGTTTAAAAATAAATTCTCGTTCTCTCTACATTTACTTAAAAATGTGTATTTTGATGCTTGACCACGCAAAAATTATCATTATTATTTGTAGTAAAGGCATGACTTAAAACTAGGTAGTTCAAAAACATTTAAACATTTTTCCCGTTTCTGAGTGCATCCGTTTTAGGAGATTAAATTGATCCTCCAATTCTGAAGAGTTTTTCACTTTCCACGGAAAAGGGGGGCGGAGCTTAAATATTTTCTAGCAAGGACACCCAAATGCTGAAAGGTACCTTTATCTTCGATGGCCACCATTGTAAGGGACTTTCTGAATTTTTAATGTTTTCATATTTTTATATTGGCTGATTTCTGTACTTTAATGACCCGTAAATAAATGCAATCTTCAATTTTTTCCCGAGTATTAATGTGTCTTTCTTTACTTAGGAAATGAGTTTCTGTTTGCTGTTTTTAAAGTCTTTTTCTTTCTTTAGATTCCGAAAAACACGGAATCAATATTGTATTTTCAAAAATTACTATATTTTAAGTAACACTTTTTTCGCCCTATTCTGTGATAAATGAGAAGAATCTGAAGTTTGGTTTAAAGTAGTGGAAATTGTCTCATAAAGGAATGCCAAGAAACAATATACAAACAAATATATCTTCGCCACATCTAATTGCTTAAGAATATTCTTCCACTCTTTATTTTTCATTGTTTATATAATTCATT
This sequence comes from Trachelipus rathkii, assembly GCA_015478945.1. Lineage (NCBI taxonomy): Eukaryota > Metazoa > Arthropoda > Malacostraca > Isopoda > Trachelipodidae > Trachelipus > Trachelipus rathkii. The sequence goes on along the minus strand of JABUQX010079015.1, from coordinate 7,115 downwards.
CGTCAATATCGCTAGTTTTAAAAGCAAGAATAGGCTATCTAGGATAAGTAGCAAGCAAACGCAAGATTTCTTATCAAGTAGAGAGTAAAATGACGTGAATGCTAGACATGCTGAATTTTTGCCCCTGCTGAGACTTTCACTGCTCGCACCCAAGTCCTCAAATAGTCCTTTTTTCTGACTTCTTGTTCAAATACTATAACTGTTTCAATACATCACTTATCATTCGTTTTGTAGATTTTTAAACTGTGCTCGATTACACATAGATTCCTTGGTATGGGCTCTCATAATAAATGTTACAATCAACAAAATTTTTAAGTATTTTTGGAATTTTTTCAAGAACTTTCCGTTGTTTGTAAGCATGCAGGTTTGAATGATCACTACAATATGAAATGAGAGCCGACCGATAAATTTTTGAAAAGCAAATATTTGGCTATGACATCTGGTTTGTACATCCTGAATAAAAATCTGTGCTGTGGTAAATTTAAATCTACGTTTGATATTCTTAGTTATACTTATGGGCAATATAGTTTGAGGCGAGTGATATATAAAAATGGACGCCTCTGACTTATGTGTCCATATGCAAGTCATGATATATTTTTTTTCTACTCTCTTTGTTTCACAAGATAGCATCTCAACCTCTTGAGAAGCTAGTGATCAAAGAGTAGTTTAAACAAGGCCAATAAGGTTAATTTTTCTGGAATCCTGTCTTGATGTAACTTCTGAGCACGAACCGATATTAGGCGTTATCCCTTACATATAACTACTGTCACACCTCTTTATATGTATGCAGGCACATATTGAATTCTTCGCATAACATTTTGGAAGACAACTCCACTTATCAATTAAATAGATGCTGTGTGAGATAGCGGTGAAATGTGGAACTCGCCTCTGAAGGTATTGCATATATTCAATAAGCTCCAAATTATTTTAACGCCAACAAGGCAAATATTTCACTGCTCACTTACGAGTTCACGGGTATTATAATTATCAAAACATATTGCAAAATATGTAAATAACGAAACATGCCAAAAGTGTGTCTCACCGCGATTATGGCCAGCATAACCATTCGTTACGCGGCCCATAAGGTCTCAAGAAAAAAATATCACCGGTTAACTCTCTCTAGCATTGTATAAAATAATATATAACCATAATAATATACTTAATATAAAAGATGTCACGCAATCATTGTATATATATCATATCCATAGCTTCAACATGTAAATGATTATTGGTTCAGTAACGATGTAGATTCTAATACTCCCTCTCTCTCTCAACATATATAAATTATATAATATATATATATATATGAGATATACATATATATATAATTATTATATCTTTTTTAATCTTACATCTTACATCCGCTCCCAGGAAGGCTCATTATATTGGACCTGGTCGAAAGTCACGAGCCAACCTGCTTCTATCCACTCCCTTCTTATATTCTTAAATCCCGCATAGGACCCGTTTCTTCGATCAGCTGATCATAGATGGCATTTGATGTCTTCTCAGCGAATCTTCTACGGCAGAGTCCTTCCATTTCTTCCGTGGGGTCCCATTTCCGCTTGGTCTGCCTCTTTCGCGTCTCCAGTCCCACCTTCCTACTGTGGCTAACAACCTTAGTCACTCTCCATCCTCTCCAAATGTCCCCACCACCTCAGTCTCGCTACATCTACTTTGTTAATAATAGGTATCACTCCTATACCCTCTCTAATTCTCTCTTTTCTCACTCTATCCCTCCTGGTCTTTTCCACCATCGCTTTTAATACATTCATTTCCGCACTTTGCACTCTGCTCTTCTCTCCTATCGTCATACTCCATGTTTCCACCCCATACAGAAGGACCGGTGTCAAAATGCTCTCGAAAATTATCCTCTTCAACTCCTCTCCAATCTCATTATCCTTGATGATTGGATACAAAGCTCTAACTGTTTTCCTGTACTTATCAATTCTACTCGCAATCTCCAAGGCACTTCCTCCCTCTCTACCAAACATCCCCCCCAAATACTTGCATTTATCTAAGTTTTGCAATAGAATATTTATATAGACCAGCACCAGCCCCACCTCCTACATCCAAACTCTCTCATCTCTCCTCTCTACTAACTATCATTAAATCTTGATGTTTTAATCTCACGTTCATGTACACACCAGGCTTCTCTCTTTCTTTCGAGGTTTATTCCTTCCTTCCTCTTTACTATCAAAAGCCAAGACCACCCTCCTCAGTTTATTTCCGTTCTTCACTCCGCACGCCAGGATTTCATCGCATAAACCATCACATTTCCATCCAAGTCCTCCACCTCCTTCCTCACTGCCCTAATTACATCCAAAGTGCAAAGAGGAATGGTGACAATACACTTCCCTGCTTAACGCCAGCTCCCACCTCAAAACCATTTCTTGTTTTCATATCCCGTTCTTACATAACATTTGTCATTTTTATCTAAATACTCTCCAAAGCCTTTCTTAAGTTACCCACCCACTCCGTAAATCTCTCTCTAAAACCTCGAACAAATTTCTTCCTAGTTACCGAATCGAATGCCTTCTCAGATCTATAAATGCGATGTATTCCCTTTTGTTGTATTCTATTATCTTTTTCTTTCATCATTCCCAGGGCGAACATAAGATTCTGTTGAGTTGCCTACATATTCTCGCTTCGTACCACATATACTCTGCTCCTCATTCACTTTAATGGACATGCCTTCAAATGCCTCACTTACTTCTTTTTTGAGTATTCCTTTCGGATACTTGTGCCAGATGGTTCGTCAATTAGACGAAATAACCTTTGTAGAATATTCACATTATCAACCCACAAATCTTCCCCTTCCTTTATATATATATTCAGGTTTATTAGTTTAACTGATTGAGTGGTTATTTCCTTCTCCATCCTCTCTGGATAAACCTTCTACTTTCTAATCCAGCACTTGTTATTAAAACTTCAACATTAGCTTTCCGTTCACATTCCTACTTACCTCCCTCTTTTTTATTAACTGTCTATGGGTCTACATACCATCTATCTCCCGGGCCCTTCCATTGTTTCATTTTTTGCTTTAAAGGCCTCATCTCAGCTCCTTCTTCTGGAGTAATTACCTCCTTACTTCCTTCTCACCTTGGGTCTCACCTTCCTCCTTCCAAACATCGCTTCTCGCTTCCTGACCCTCCTTCACCCAGAAGTTTTCCAAAAATGTTATCTGGTCCAGTTTCTTATTTTATATCTTCCGGTCTTTAGTTATACACCTTCTCCCTGTTCATATGCTTTATGCTCGCTACTTTCTCTCCGTTCGTCCCCGAATTTAAGTTCTTTGTACTAATCATGAAGATTTTCGGTGCCTTCCTCCCATCACTGTACTCCCTCAGCTTTCTCTGCTTAACATTTTTGCTTTTTGTCCTCTCTCTTCTTTTTTTACTCCTTTCTTTTCAGCTACTGTCCGTCTCTCTCAGTCGTGTTTCTGGCCACCACATACATAGCTCTTGACTGAGCTTCATTCTGCGTGTTAACGCTCACTCTTTCTATTTTTTTTACTGTGTGTTCTCCATCATCACCACTTCCTCTTAACCTCTTCATTTCCACCATTCACGTATGTCTTTTTTCGCGCTTCCTTCCGAAATTACCTATACTTCTGTGTCCGAGTGGTTCTTCTGCTGCTATTTACAAGAGATCCCGACATTCTTAATGTCATTTCGCTGGTCTCCGCATTCATTATCTGTTCCATGTAATATAACATTTCTCAATCTTTCTCATATTTTTTCTTGATCCTCATTGTTTTCCTCTAGCTCTTTCAGTACCTCCATATATTTAATCACGCTCACTTCTCTCCCGCTGTTCCTAAACACTCTCCGCCTTGCATTTTCTTATGAACCTAACCTTATCTTATCTATAACAGCATACACGTAATAAAATACTTATACATTATTAATGTATAAGAGAATCTGATGAAATGAAATGATATAATCTATGAACGATTTCTGGTCAAATTTGTCTTCTTTGCGCTTCTAAATGTTCCTTGTCAACTTACAGTGTGAATTTTCTAATTGTCTTGTATATCTCGAAAATTAATATATTTCATCAAGAGTTTGTTTATTAGTCGAAAGATCTGTGACATAGTGATCATGCCCGAGTATATGTAGGGGAAATAACCATAATTAGTGATTATTATTATATATTTATTAATTAATATTCATATTATCAAATGTTTATTGTTTTATATTATGAATATAAAATATATACTCAAATAATTAGAGTTTTTATTATTTTATTTATAAATAATAAATAACGTGATATATTATATATTATATATATATATTATATATATGTAATATATATATATATATATATAATATATATATATAGTTATTTTGTTTATTTTCTTTTTTTGCTGTCGTTGTCTGCCCGGTCTAGCCACCTAGGCCGCCCTCATATTCTGCCACCCTAAGCATTTGCCTAGTGGTTAAGAGAGGGCTCTGACCATGACTGTCTGAAAATCCTACATGATATCTTAGGTTCTACGTAAAGATGCGGCTCCGCTTCCTCAATCCAGTTTTTCTTTAATTAATATGACCATTAAGGAATGAAACTCTTCGAAAATTCAAAAATAAATACTGCGCACACTTCGTAAAATATTTTGTTGTTTCTCTTAAATATCATAAAGATCGATTAAAAATTATTTTCAGATTGTATACAAAGGAATCGGTCAAAGAATCGGTACAATTTTGCCGATTCCGATTCCTTGCTATACCAGAACTTCCTAATAAAACACACCCAACAAGATTCCTCCACTACCCTTATCGGACTTCCTCGCAATGATTGCGTATTCGATTTACCATCGTTCCAATCCACTAATATAGTGATATAGAATAATATGTCCACTATTATATATATATATATATATATATATATATATATAATATATATATAATATATACTATATATAATATAATATATATATATAATATATATATAATATATATTATATTATATATATATATATATATATTATATATTATAATATATATATATAATATATATATATATATATATGGACCTTTCATGTTACATTAGGATTATGCTGAATTTTGATCGAATTCAAAAAAAGTTCGACAAAACGTTGAGATATGCCATATTTGCCCTATAAGATAAAAAAAAATTTTGTCCAAAGCTTAAAAAAAATGAAGGGGGGCTAGTTTGACATAAGATCTAGAAAAAGAAAGCTGGTGTTCAATTTGTGGAAATGTTAAAAAAAAAAATCTGCCTTTATAATTTTTCAAAACTATTAATATTTCAATTATACAAGTTTTGTAAAACAAAAAATAATAGTCTTCAACTCTCATAACGATGAAAGGTTAATAATTAGTTATATATAAATTATTAAATATAATATTAATTTCATGATAAATTTTTGATTATTGACGTGATGATGTAATATTTTTCAAGGAAAAAGAATAAAAAAATTATAATATATAATATTAATATTTAAATAATAATATATAATAATATTAGTAATTAATATTAAATAATATTATAATAATTAATTGGTAAAATGATATATAATAGGTAATATAAAAATAATGCTTATTATTATAATATATTCATTTTACACGGCGTTAATTTGTGCATTATGCGGAAAACAAAATTGTCAAAGTATAGAAACAAATTTTCGACATATTTTTACTTTTATAAGAAATAATTGAATTTCTCACTGAAGTAATGACACTGCTCAATGGCAAATACAAATTCACGTGATAACTAGAATAGTGGCAATCATAGTTCTCAGGCAAGCAGGGTTGAGGGTTGCCTGGTGGTATTGGATGTACTTTTATCAACATATTGGTTTAAAATTAGCCATTATATTATACTATATATATATAATATATATGAGTATAATAAAAAGTATTATATATATATATATTATACTATTAGTTTAATTTATTATATTAGGTATACTATATATATAAATTATATATATATAGATATATGATAATATAAATATTAGGTATATATTATTAATAATTTTTTATCTCATCATAAACTAAAAAAATAAAAAAGAATTATTATTATTATTCATTTATTTATTACTTATTATATATTTGCTTGAAATTTAAATAGAAGAATTAACATCTATTGTATTACTAAATTAATAAGTTTTTGAGTTGGTCAATCAACTGTACAGCGTAAATCAATTACTGAAATCGATGATAAAACCAACAAAAACTTAGCAAAATTAGCCAAAAAAAAAGAGATGTTTACAAATATTTATTTTTATCTTTTTGCAACTTATTGAAAATTAGCCACAATTGGGTTAAAATGTTATATATCCACATCTGGTAACCCTGCTGGCAACTGACAAGTGCGTGAATAAAGAATGAGTCTGAACATAAAATTGACGAACAAATTTAAATACAATCATACGAACTCACGCTCATGTTTACATACATCAAATACACACACAAGCATTTTTAAACACTCACATACTTACATAAAACTTTAATTTTAACTATATTCTATAATAATTTCTTTAAAGGGTTTTATTATTCTATATTACGAATTCTATAGTGATCTTTAATATGAATACCGAATAACGAATTCTTTAATATTATATCTAAAATTACCTCTCCATTATCGAATAAAAATATAAACGAGATCTTAAAACTATGATGGTCATAATAAATAATAAATAATGATATAAATTAAATTGATAATCATAATTAATAATAATAAAAATAATAAATAAGCTAAATTAATTATCAATCTATGTAAGACTTACAATAACCTTCGACACCAACATTACCTAAGTTAGTTCCAGGTACTATTTATGATGAGTTACCTGTAATATTTTAGGCTTTTCTTAAGTAACATTACTTAAGTGTTATAATTATGCTTTATAAATTAATGATCACGTGACCCAAAATTACTTCTGATTTAACATACCGTAATTTATGTTCCTTTTTTCCCCTTTGTAGACTCACCGTTTTCGGAAGACACCATAACAAATTATGATAACTATTTAGATAATAATAATAATACCATTAATGATAAATAATAACAATAACAATAATTATAAAGACTACAAAATTTATAGTAAAATTATTATAACATTATTAACATTATTATAAGCATTATTATTAATA